>SJOL01005865.1:657657-739900 GCA_004794785.1 Opisthorchis felineus | reverse complement strand
CCTTATTGCCATTTAGAGAAAGTTGAAACGTAGCATAACTGGTGCATTATTTAATTTCGTAAATAATGGCTTGCAAGGAGCTGCAGTTCAGGCCGAACCACTAAATACACCATTTGTATTGTCCTCTTAATTTTTGCACCATTGTAGACCAGCATCACGAGAGCCATTGAAGCATCTGCAGCTAGCACACTTGGCTAGTTAACGCACAATCGACCTGTACACCTCTCTACTACGCCAGATACACAAAAGTGCAGATACACACGTAATCTCGTCAGAGATCAAAGGTGCACACCTGTCAGCCATTTTGATTCCAACAGTGGCCAACCAATGCCAAAGCGGGCTGTCGCTCATGGGCAGCCAAATTTCTATCACATTCAGGAATAGTAGGTAACACTTCAGTAATATTATTCAACAATCAGAGTTTTGCTCACCAATCATGTTTCGAAGAAACTTAGCACAACAGAGGATTTTTCGCGATTTAGCCGCACTTTACGGGCCGCTGTGTGCCGGTCAGGTGAGGAAATATGTCGCAATGAAGAGCCGGCTGAAGTAACAGGCGACGATCACCGCAACAGGAAAATAAAATTGACGCACTCGCCTTCGTTCGGGCGATTTGAGCACCCCAAAAGACAGTACAATTTGGCTGTATTGAAATGGAGGCGGTGGTGCTAAATATCACCAGCGGTTGCTTGCACATCTTTCATCGTCCGTGGGTTCCGATAGGCCCAATTTTCAAATACGCCGTCACATTTTGTATTCTTGAAGGTGATGTGGTAATATCCAGGCCGCTCAAAAGTGACATTCTTTCAGTGGGTAAGATACCAGTATTTGCAAACGTCGACCGACATGGTTCAAAAAATTGTTATTTAACTTCAAAAGTTTGAATAATATATTAGGAAGCCGAAGTCTGATAGCTACAGGCAGTCTCTACTGTCTCGTCGGTTATAAGGCGAGTGGCCGAATCACTTCTGATAACCTGTCGCAATTCCAAGTGAACAGCAACTATATAACAGCCCTCAAAACAGACTTTCGCGTGATTACAGATCAAACAGATTGGCTTATCCTGAAAAAGTAGGGCTTGTTACACCACTAAGTTCAAAGCAGCATAGGGGTGACCCAAATTTTTTCCTGAATACATAAAAAAGCATTGACGAACTTATTACGGCGGCGTCAGTGAACGTAAGAATACGTCACTCCGGTAGCGAAAAAGTATGATAAATGCTCAATTACAAATTGCTTGATGGCCTGTGGCCACATAGTTTTTTACCATAAAAAGCCCCAGGGGTGTTTTGTCGGCTATTTCATCCGAAAATTTTGGAAGCCAATCCAGGACGCAAAGGAAAACCTACTTCCTCATTCTGGCGGGGACATTTATTGAATTGCGCATGTTCCGGTTTCTGTGGTTCATCCCTATGGTGGGGTTTGCTGAGATGAAACGAGTAGTCTTTATGAGCAGTTCGAATCCCCAAAAACGCGATGTGGTGAGTAAATCTCACGTAATCTTGCAAACAGCATTTTTACAGCATTTTTTCCCAGTTCAACGGAAGAGGCCGAGGATTTGCGTGTATCAGCCTGAAGACGTAGGATTTCTGTGGAGACTAGGCTCAACAGGTCCGTCAGCTGCACGCTTAATTACGAAGTTCACGTATGGCAGGGAGTCACTGGCCCCATTTTCGCTACAGCAACATTCGAATGAACAACAGTCACACGCTGACGGAGGCTTTCCATGCTTTTAGTCAACATCAGAGCATCGTCTATCCGATATAGATTTTATGTGTTTTTCGAAACACCCTGTATGAGAACTCCTCATTTTTATTATGATTGACAGCCAGAAATGCGCCCAGTGGACCGGTGTCACGATGAAACTTATGTATTGGTAAGGCGAGTTCAAACATTTCAAGCTTACATTCTCAGCGCAGAGCAGTACCGGTTCACCGAGTAATTTCCACTAAATTGGAAGACATTTCAACCAACACAGTGTGCAAAAATATTGACGGTTTCGTGTGGGAATACGTTTGTGAACAGCCACTGAACTCCCACAGGGCGCTTGCTTCTGCCCATAATGTTAGGACCTTCTTACTCATCAGCAAAGTCCACTATGTATCTAACGCTGTATACGTCAACCTCTTCAAGATGACAGCCAACAAATGTGCCAGTTTGTGGTGTGGTGAGTTGAGCACAGCTGAGATTAGCCTCAAAACAAACTCAGATTGTTGGTCCTCTGAAGTCCGTTTATCTCGGGTATTTGATGGCCTCTGGGGATCGAATGCGTGTGTTTCTTATCATCAACCCAGTGGTGTTTGTGAAACGAGGCGATTCGACACCAGGTTGGCTTTCTTTTTTTTGATAGGCTCCTCCTCGTACAACTATCTGAAGTTTTGCCTATCATTTAGATTCATTATCATTTTCGATATATAGACCTGCTCATTCATGAGCGCGCCATCTGAAACTTCATCCGGTTTGAAAACTAAAAGATTTTAATTTGTAGGCCTGCGTGGGGTTGGCACATACTACTTAGTTTCAATAAATTTGCTTATCATATGAGTTTTAAGGAAGTTGTGAGCAACAAAATACCGTATTTTTGAAACACTCAGGGTTATCGTAGCCAACAGTCGCTGATAATCGACTATGTGGAATTCCAAACTAGGACTTAAGAAGTGCGCGAATGAGCACGTGAAAAGTAATCTTACGATCCAGACCACACGGAGTTGTTTCAAGTTGCAATGAATTCAGTGGGACAGTGAGGATGTAGCGAGCCTAGTAACCAAGGGCCCCAGGAACATAGACACCAACCATGTTCCCTTTTGCCGTCCTTTCAGTATTTTCCCAAGCCTCCTCCTCTTTGATCGGTCCGAATAGGCGACTTATTCAGCGAATTGCATTCGCGGATGACAAGGAATCCTGCCCTGTAGTGTTCGCGTACGAACTCGTGAGTAAGCACAGAAGTCTAAGCATTTGTCTGCTACCATTTAGTGTGGTATCTAGAGTAAAGATGTGACAGAGATGCGAACACCGTAGCCCTTTCCGAAATCTACTCCCGTAATTGGCGTTGCGCCCTGAAGTTGTATCTCAGGAACGGAAGTTTAAGCAACAAATCTCACTCTGCAATGAACGTGAAAGGCGTGGAAGCCGCAGAATGGCAAGAATAAACCCGACCCAGGAAGCCTGGGCAAAAGCATCGATCCTGTGTATCAATCCGTGAATCAGTGAAAAACTGAAATGGAGTGATGATTATGAAACGGCCCCTGACGACAAAAGGAAGTTCTGTGTTACTGAAAATAGGGTCTTTTAGGAACCAGCTTGAGTACGTAGCGGTGTCATGAATCGGACATAACACATTGTGTCCAGACTGCCGATTTGATTTGCACCTGGAAGTCTATTTGTTTTAGTCTTTCATATTGCACTAATATGTCTGCACAGTTGAAATATTCTGGAGGATGAAGAATTTGGCGATTGGATGTTGTGTTGACCTTTAGGTAGGTTGAACTGTACTATATTCATAGGATTAGATACATGTTTCGCATGCTATTTTCTGTTTTCGACTACTTCCACACATCCTTTGCCTCAGGTTGTCGTTTTAAAGAGTATTATTTTCCAAAATATAAAATAATTTCATTCCACATGGATTATGTGATGCATGTCAATGCCTATCTGTACTAGTGCAAGTGATAAAAATGTGTTTCAGCATCATTATCTATAAGCATATGTATGTATGTATGTATTTGATCATTACCTGCATCGTCGACACATGCGTATGTGGGTAGTGAGTGGAATTATCGTTTACCCTAATGTTCAGTGAGTTGACACAAGAGGAGGACGATGTTCACTCAGTACGGGTAATCTTTAGGTCCTTTTGGCACCAGGATTTCTTCACGTTTGATCCAATTTGGCTTTGCAATTTCGCTCAGTCCTATCCTCACGCCAGTCAACAGGACCTTCCATAATATACCGCTCTTTGTTCATACACCGTTTATCTATGCCTCCTGGTATCATCCTCACGGAGAGGTATGGATTTCTGAGCTTATCTACCTGCATTGTCTGAAAAATCTTGACGCCACTGGGACCGCCTGTAACTCTTCTGGAGGACTTGGAAGTGATACAGAACGATCCGTCCACCCTTTAAGATGTGTTTAACATTCCGTGGCCGTAACGGCGGCTCGTTGCACTTATTCAATTTCATTCATTTCCTCCATTATGTATTAGTCTGGGGCTCCCCCCACACCCAAGACATTGAGTTGTAGACAGCTGCTAGCATTCTTTCCAAAGTCGCAGGCCGCTTCCATCCTATTGTGAAGGAATTAGATGTTAGCAGTCCTAGTTGTCAAGCCGTGAATTGCTTGAATAACTCTGCCTTCGATAAAGTATGAGGTGGTCTTGTCCACTGTAGCGGTACATATTTTGGTGCTTTCAGTTCACCACTCGGTCGAAGTGATCCTGATTAAATCTGATTACTCTCGTCTTTTGTGGTCATCGACGTCGAGTAGGTACGAATAACGAATTAATCATAGGTAGGCCACTGATGAACAGCAGAAGTACAATATCAGAAGCCTACTTAACGTACTGTTTGATCTTGTACGAGATGGTGAGACCATCAAAAAATGCATTGGTATAAGTTGTAATCTTTAAGGAAGCTTATTCAGTACAACTATCAATTAGATTCTGTCTTTCCTCTATTTGGACTCTCCGTCAGACAATATTGGCGTTGCTCATGCCCAGTCACGAAACTCACCAGGCAGTGGGCATGAGCCATCTGCTCTTTCACTAGGTCCCAGCGACCCTTGTGTACGCTGATTTATCTCTCGGTGCACACAGCGTTTTCAGGGTTTCAGTAAACCGCTTTTCGGACGTCATAGACTTGTGAGTTTCAATACCCCCGTGAAGTTGTGTTGGGTTTACTGGGTTTCGTGTGGGGCCCATGAATTCCGAACCTCGTGTGTGAGCGGTTGGATGTTGTTGGGATTAAAAGCAGATCACAAAATGCATTGACTGAATGTGTTGATCTTGAGGATTGCCAGTCTAAGTGCAGATGCAGTATTTCGATGCAAATGGTTCCAGAGGGAGAACTTGAAAGAAGTCGGGATGGCCATTTGAGTGGGCGATTTTTCCTGTGTTTACAAAACTAGCAAACAGTTGGCCTCACTGGTGGTAAGGGTCTGAGGTCACCCCGTATTTTCTTGTAGAGGACTACAAACATGAAATTCATGAAACCTAATAAGAATTGGGACCAGCTAACTGACTGATCATTAAGTTCAGCTGTAGCACCCTTTCGGTGCCTAACTGCCATACCATCAGAAGGAAGCACGAGGGCTGGGATACTGCCAGGTTGCCCAAGCCTGAACAGGGGATGTCGAGAGACAGGTCGGGTCCGAATCACGGACCTTCCGGCAGTAAATTCGTGATCTAACCACTGAACCACCTCGCCCCTGACTGACTGACCATAAACGAGTATGGTTTAACAGACACTAGGAATAAAATAATCATACGCTCACTTCGTGGCCACGTGGTGATTTGCCGTCGGCTGTTCTGTAGGTCGGTTTGTGCTGCCACCCGGAAGTTATTACGCCATCACTTAGGACGCCCAATAGAGCGGTTGCCAAAGTCAGTTAGTCACTCACTTGCTGTAGAAGGCAGTTGGAAAGACCTTATAAGCGATTCACCTATAGGTCGCGATTCAGAGCTGTACGGATGGGTATTGTCATCCAACCTGCAAGTGCGTTGTATGCTTCTAATCCTCATCCCCTTATTTTGGCTGCCGACTTTCATGCAACTAAAAAAGCAGACCGATGAAGAACATTTCTTTCGATTTTGTTATCTAATGTTTATGTTCGTACTTTCCACAGAAGGTCCGCCTTGCATGTAATCTCTGGTGCAATAAAAGTAATGTACAGCGGTTTATCTCGTGACCTGATATGGCATGTTTAAAAACTGATGACTGTGTGAGCATGTATGCCCTATTTTCCTTCGTATTCCGATTTGTTCAGGGTTCCCGCGCCATGTCAGACAAACCACTTGCCCTTGACGACACTGCTGAAATTACACAGAAAAGTCTAAAGTAATCTAATGGAATCGACATAATTCCAAGGGCAGGTAGAACGCACGTTGTTTCAATACGAAAAGGATTCACTCATTATATACACCATAATAAACTATTTCAATCTCCAGGCTATCGGCTATGCATTTTACGCTTGTCAACCAGACTCTTCCCTCAACCAAGGGTGTATGTAGCTGTGACCAGAAGTAGTAATGTGGCACAAATTGTCGAGAAAGTTCGGCTGATGATTTTCAAATCATAGAAACCCACGTCAAATGGACGCCAATCCATGGGCTCGCCTTCTTCTGACTGAGCGGTGTAGGCACTCGGATGTTTCTGCTAGGTTAGCCCTAGGTCCCCCTCCCAGTCCAATTTCTCTTACTATTATAAGGTTTTATTCAAATAAACTGACATGGTTGTACAGTAGCGAAGCACCGATGTTCTCCAGTGTCGCTGTAGGTGGTACTGCTACTAATGATAATGGGCCCGAATGATTGATCACTGATCTAGCCTGCCTGCATGAGTTGTTGAGTCTGAAACTGATGTCTGTTCCAAACAGGACTAAGCACTCACCTGATTCACAACCGCGCGGGTTCTGTCGTGGTGGCCTCACCGTACCACCGCATGAGGTTACAATCCATATCTTTCTGTTCTGGACGTGACATGGGGACACCTCCACTTCGCATGGTCATCAGCTTCAGAGACAGTACCATGTGTTAACACCCATGTTTTGCTGCCGTGCAAACACAGCTTTAAGGTTAAAACGGAATGGATAAGGAACGCACCTGTTGCCAGCGTCCCGCAGGCATTTTGGGGCACCCACCCATCCAAGCGCTCAATCAGGCAATCGCGAAAGACCCTGTTCTTCAAGGCGAACGCATTAACAACACCCAGCTTCATACACTTGTTCCAAGTCACGTCCACCTCGCATCTCCCGGCATTCTGAAGGAGACACGAAGAACAACACTCGCCTCGGTAGACGGTGTTTCGGCATGTGTAGTACACGGTCGAGTCATCGCAGATGATGGTGCTGGGTGTTTTTCTCTACTGAAGTACCTGCTGCACAACCGAATACCCGTCATCTGATTATCTTGTTACGAATCAGTTGACGTCCTTCGACACCAGCAAAGCTTATGAGACATAGGTGATCAGAAAACTGAAGACGCCTCAATTCACCTGTCCGCAGAAGCCGTCTCGCAACCTCACAATAACAAACCCCCTACTGTAGCTTGGTACAATACGGCAGCGAAGCATCGGTGTTGAACACTGATGTCATGTTGTCGATGATGATAATGATGATGATGATGATGAGCTTGGTACACGCGACCATTGAGACCCAATGATATGTTTTCGTGACGCCACAAGTGATGTCGATTTGCGAACATGATGTTCGCCTTCGATCCAATACACTTCCGTCGAAGCTTATACAACTTTTACATCCAGTGTTTCCTTTGAATTGCATGATGCATGTTCAGAGACGGCACGTCCCGGAACATGGCTTTCCACGATGAAGGTGTCGAAAGATAGCATGATGGTGGACAACAGTGCCTTCATCTTCAAAGATGAGAATGGTGTTGTCTGCGTACCCCATTTCTACCAGGTTCTCGCCCGCAACGGTTTGAGCACCGACGTTTTGAAAACCTTTCGGAGCTCGCCTAAGTATTTTATCAGTAACGAAATTAAACGAAACTGAGGAGAGTGAACATCTTTACCGGATACCACTCTTTGTAGAGATGCTTTCAGAGAGAGCCCCTCATGCACTCTCCTACGCCTGGAAATATGTGAATATAAGGATCGGATTATGTTTAAGGACATTTGGAGTTCCCCCTTTTGAGCAAGCGTAGTTAGAAGCACTGGCCGATCGACAGAAATAGTCTTTAAAGTCAAGGAACATGGAGATTGTGGGAATGTGAAGATATGGTCGACGCAGTATTTATCCATTCGAAATTCTGCTTGGTCCTCACGGGTCATGGTTTCGCAGGCCACCTTAAGACGACGAAACATCAGTGACTCTGGAAGCCTTGTTACAACGGGAGTCGAACTGACGTCATTGTGGTTACTACATTCACTGTGACTCCCCAGTTAGAAGATGGGAACTAATATCAACTCAGTCCAATTGTCAGGGACGGCCTCTAACTCAAATTGACGCAAATAGGCTAGACAGGTACTGGCTGAGGGATTCACCGCCTACCTTGAACAGAGCAGGTCGTCAGTACCAGGAGCTTGATGACATTTGAGTGCAGATGTGTACTCGAATACTTTTGAGGCTGGAGGGGGCCCCATATTCGGTCCATGCTTCTGTTGAAGGCTGGCAGTCTGCACTGGAGATAGCAGATGGCCAACTGGTTTGTTGTTTGAAGTATTGTGCTCAACGGTCCAACCTTCCTTGGCTGAATATCAGAGGGTCGTTCATGGATTCGCTGATAAGAAGCTTCCAAGGAACAGTGGAACGAAGTTTTACCACTCAAAGGCCACGTAATCCTGGGAAGCTTTCTCCAGGCTCTAATCCCTCACTGCTACTGTCAAATTAAGGAGTTTTGTGGACAATCCGAAACTTGATTCTAAGTTGGTGTGATTCATTTAGCGCGACAATTCTCAGCCCCTCATCATGCGAGATGGCTCAGAGGTTAGAACGCGAATTTACTGACCGGAAGGTCCGTGGTTCGAACCCGATCTCTGCCTCTCGACTTCCCCTGTCCAGGTTTGGGCAACCTGGCAGTATCCCAGCCCTCGTGCTTCCTTCGGGTGGCATGGCAGTTAGGCACCGAAAGGGTGCTACAGTTGAACGATTTTTTTTAATGCTCTCAATGGCAGGTTCATCCGCTTTCAAGGCGTGGTGGCTGTCGTGGTACAACGGCTTGCGAACCTGGCAAACCATTGGGCCACACTGAAGCATGCCGGTGGGGTATTCACAGTTTCTCCTGTCAGTCTGAAAAACAGTTCCCTGGCCCTCCGCGTTGGGAGTTGGGACACTTGTTGCACCCTGTTCTTCAAAAGTTGACTGCTCCGCTAGTCTTTAGCCTGGACTTAGGCACCCAGGTAGTTCAACCATGAAACACGCAAGTTATGGCGGCGTGGTGTGAGATGGCTGTGGCTAAAGCGCGAATTTACTGGCCGGAAGGTTCGTGGTTCGAACCCAGCCTCTGCATCTCGATTTCCACTGTCTAGGCTTGGGCATCCTGACAGAATCCCAGCCCTCCTTTTTGGAGTAAAGAGAAATGACAGCTGAAAAGGGGCACATCGACAATAATTCTTGTCTTCGAAAATGGCACGTATGGTGCGCGGAGGAGTGTTAGAGATTCCACCGTGGCGCACTCTGGTACAGAACAAGTCTTCGCGTTGATGCTCAAGCCAAACAGCGTGGCATCTGTCGCAAACTCGGCTATCGCGGCAGTTCATGTGTAATAACAATAATCGGTCAGCTTCAACACCCTTCCAGTGTCGAATTGCCATGTTACCCGAAGGAAGCGCGAGGACTGAGATACTGTCAAGCTGCCCAATGCTATGCAGGACCATTGGAGGTGGCGGGGTTTGGTTCGAACCACGGACCTTCCGATCAGTAAATTCGCGCCTTAATCACTGAGCTACCTCGAACAATTCGTATGTCCGAACAAGTCACAATCGTCCGAAAACATGTGTGTGCAAACCTTCTCTTGGTGGACACGACTCCCCGCACCGAAACCTGTGATATCAAACTCGAATGGTTCCGCGGCATTGTCCAGAATAACCGCTTCCACAATGGCCGTTAGATCGCGTTTGAACAGAGTGGGGGCAAGGATGTACTCTCGTGAGGACTCCAAAATCACTTGAAGTCGATCCATTCGTTCGCACCTTCTCTCATTCCGTCATATGGGCTTTAGATGAGGTTTATGTATTTGGCGGACAGTCGTATTTGGAAACAGCTGTCCACAATACTTCCCAGTATAGGACGTCAAATGCCTCCGTGAAGTCGATGAAGACGATTTGGAGCGGCTGGTGATGTTTGTGGGGCCTTGAAGCTTTCAGTTGTGCTGCAACAAGCACGGAATCCAGCTAATTCTTCAGGGATATATGCTTTGACCGTTTCGGCTCTCAAGACTTTGGGTAGCACTCGTGCCAGAAACTTGCCCGCGCGACCCAGCGTGTGAATTTTTTGGTCCTTTTACTTTTGGAATTGGCACGATTAAAGCATTCGTGAGTTCCAGACCATGTGGGTCGGTGGAATCTATAGAATCGGATAACAGTTCAACTTGAGCATTTATTCACCAGCTGCCTTGCTATTCCGCAATTGCGTATTTGCCCCAGCGTATCTCTTTGGTAGTCGAAGATAAGCCGGATTACAGTTCCATCTCTCGTTGAGGTGGCCTGTTCCCTGTCGTCCAGTCGACGCTGGTTTATCGTTTCAGCAGTTAAAATGCGTGTACCATTTATCCAGTATTTCTGCAGGTGGTTCCTGCTTCCGTTCCTTGTCAGCATTCTATAAATTCTTGTTTGGTTTGATGCTCGGCCCAGAGATGTCTTCCAGGTAGTTTTTTGCATCGCTGCTTGACAGTGAATTCTTCCATCTCACTTCGCTTCTTTCAACACCAGTCCTCGTTGCGGTCCTGTCACCTATTGTTTTGTACTGCAGATGGTAGTGCAACCTAGTGTCATTACCTAGCTTCCTGTACTACCCACCATAGTATATCAAAAGGCACGTTCAAACCAAAAAAATCATTTAGCTGTAGCACCCTTTCGGTGCCTAACTGCCATGCCACCCGAAGAAAGCACGAGGGCTGGGATACTGCCAGGTTGCCCAAGCCTGGACAGGGGAAGTCGAGAGGCGGGGGTCGGGTTCGAACCACGGACCTTCCTGTCAGTAAATTCGCGCTCTAACCACTGAGCCATCTTACCCGTTAGCGTCGTACGTTAGCCTGAGACAGCCTTTTAAAGAGACAAGGGGAAACGACTGCAATTGCATTTATAGAGTTACCACGAAATTTTCCAAAAGGCTACGCTAAAATCTTCGCCATGAGGCGAGCTGTCAGGACTCGATCCTGACTGACTGGTGGGCATTCTGACCAATCGGGGCACGTCTGATCCCTAACCGGCTCATAACACATCCGTCCTATAGGTATGATTTTCGGTTATTTAGAGCGGCTCGCCTCCGAACACCAAGTTAGGTCAATTCGGCCATCCTTTAGTCGCTGGTTTTTGGCTTCACTGTCCAAATGACCAATAACTTCACCAAGCACTTCGTTCTCCCAATTGCCGGTCGTTTTATATGCTGAAATTTGCCGTCAAACTACTCAAGGGGTTGGTTGCCGTCGTCATCTGACGCTTCAAATTGTCCCATGCGAGATGGTTCATTTGTTAGAGCGCGAATTTACTGACCGGAATGCTCGTGGTTTGAACCCAACCTCTGCCTCTCGACTTCCCCTGTCTAGGCTTGGGCAACCTGGCAGTATCCCAGCCCTCGTGTTTCCTTCTGGTAGCATGGCAGTTAGGTACCGAAAGGGTGCTACAACTGAACGATTTTTTTATGACTCATGTGATGCACACCTCCCGCACGTCTCGCTGGCGAACGATAACGTAATCGGGTAGGTGAAGGTGACTGCTGCGTATGACCATTTGGCAGTATGTTGCTTTCCGAGGCAAAATCTCATGCCTGGTGATAACAAGCGCATGAATAGAACGGTCTGAGATGTCAGTCACCATTGACGTTGACAGTCCTGTTATCATGCGGTCCGAGAACACCTGGCCACAGGGAGTGGTCTCATCGTATACTTGCTTTGAAAACATCCAGAAGAAACTTATCAGCTTCCAGAATTAATCGAAGTAGGGTATTGACCTCGACGTAGTTGTCTTTGTGGTCGTCTGCAGTGCATAACCTTGGAGCGTTGACTGCTCATGGTCTCGTAGGTTTGGCCTGTCAATGTAGGCGTGCTGAAGCAATATATGGGTTGGTGCTACGGGGTTCTCTGTCGAGCATTCTCTTGATGCGATTGGCCAGGGTTAAACCGACAACGTGATTCCATTTTTCTGCGGGGTAACCGATTCAGTAAAAACATAAACAGCTTTACAAGAAATTCTTTTGTCAGCCAGTAGGATTTTGCTGAGAGCCGCGATGTTGATTCCATACCTCTTCAGTTCCATTTCAACCAAGGTTGCACTTTTCAGGACTGCCGATGTGGTTATCAGCTTGATCCGTCGGTATTCGGACGTTCCTTGAGCGGACGACTAGCTCTCTCCCAACACTTCCGAGTTAACTGCGAGAGAGAAAATGGCACGGTCCGGTATACCACCGTCGGATGCCCAGACCGGATAAGACGATGTGTAATAATGGCATTTTTTTCAGCTTACTTCTCGGTCTGAACCTCCCAATCTAGGGTCCCCGTCAGAACAACCACCAAAGGTGCACAATGTGTATGAAAGTCAAAGACCAGGTCAAAAACACAGGTACAGTGCATCGTATATAAAGTGTATGCGGTGACAACATTCTGAAAATTCTTGCGCCTTGTGGATGCGGCATTGGCAACCGGCATTCGACGGATACTGGATCATGATTGGCTGTTGTGTCCAGACTTTCGGCTAATCAGAGCTCGCCTTGATGTTGAACCGGCAAGCGGTCTGATCTTTTGGCCAACCTCGTGCGGGATAGGCTTCTTTGCCGTAGCGACGTTTAACTGCGAGCAGTAAGACGGTATCGGTGCAGAACTCCGCCTAACACGGTGTGACCACCTGGTCTCAAGAGACCTAGCTTTGGATTGGACAGCTCTGGATTTTATGTGTTGATTTTGATGAGGCCATTAGTGGTATTTTTCGTCCGTATATGGTTAACCAGGGTTTGACCACGGTCAATCACGCACTGGTGTGGCACCAAACCTCGGGACTGCTTTTTATTAGTCCCCTTCTCGAGGGGAAGACAGCGGTGCGCTCCTATTAACTAGTGGACATGATTTTTAACTGAGGATCGCACCTGAGCTACTGTTAATTCCTGCGCTTCAGCACAACGACCATTGCCTCAGCATCTAACCGAACAACCCAATGTGCATGGCACCCTGGTCATCGCAATTACCGGGAGGGTGGTAATTGTCGGCTAACGGCAGAAGGCTACCTATCACCAAATTCCTCAATCGAAATGGATTGACAGCCTAGTGACAACTGTCTCGTGGGACAGTAGTTTTAGACTGAAGCTTAAATGTTTCAGAACAGCCTGTCCTGTTCCGATGGGGCGAATGATAGGTCGTATTAGTAGTACATACCAGATGTAGCTAGGTGGTGGGGTTGGGTGGTATGCTCTGCGGAGGGCTCTGTACCACCGGTCTGAGACATCCCATCCGAACTCAATATCGTTCCAGAAGCGCAATGACCGGGGAATATGCGCTTTTCAGGCTTGGGTACAATCTAGCCAATCCTCACCGTCTGTCATTCAGAACAACCTGCCTGATGTAGATAGATAAGGCAAGTCGGATAAAGAAAGAAGTACTGAAACGACAAGTCGGCAACCCAAATCAGGAACATCATTTGTGGGCCCCCATTGGCTTGGGCTCTGTGCGCGGAATACATTTAATGGTAATGTCAGTAAATAATATATCTTATTAAAGGACCACATATATGGTATTGAAATAGTACATTCAAAACTAGATTTGAGGTAACAACGAACACAAACGCAAGACCTGGCAAGCTAGGACTTCCAGTGGCGGACCACACCAGATTCCTATAGCCCTGGACGGTACACATCTACGAAGGCTGTCAAGTTAGATGTCATGCGAGTAGCTAGGGTAGTATTCCTGGACGATTTTTATCCAAAAATGTGTATTCTTTGTAGATGGTTTGCTTGTACGGCCAGGCCTCAAATCAGTAGTGACGCCGGGGTGGTTAGGGAATTTATGTACGTAACAAGGGACAAGTCCTACAACAAGTTTATTATTTATACGCTTACTTTTCTTCAGACATTCAGCGGTCCTACACCAGGCCGTCCTAACTCGCATCGTTTTGGCTTTGTTAAAAACACGGAAACTTGGTGGTTTTTGACGAAAATTCTGGTTGAATATCATGCGATTTTTATGGTCTTCCTTTTCTGCGTTAGATTCACTTAAAATCCCGATGAATGTATCAACCCAGCATGAGCTGTTTGCGGAGTTGTTTAAGCGGTTCCAGCAATCTTTGATCCATTAGTAGATGGCGTGGTAATCCGGTTTACTTATCAAGCGAGGCCTTCATAGCAACATAGTTTTTTGGTCCGAGTTTCGCAGGTCAAGCCTTACGCCCTTGGGTTATTTCAAGACGTGATTGTTAGTTTCGGTAAACAACTGTTGAATGCGCAACAAGTTTATTTGTTTTTGCCAGGTTTCTCCTTTTTCTAACTCTTGTTCCATTTACTTTCACGATAGGACGTCGTGGGATGAACGGCGATATATCCCGCATTCCCATCCAGACACTGGGCGCCGTTGTCAGCTTAACCGATATTCTTCCGGAATTGCCTCTCCCTGCTCCATTGCAAAGTGGCCCTAGTTCCAAAACGTTGTTATGGGACCCTCAGTTAACCGATAGCACAAGAAAGTATCTAAATTCCCAGAATTCGGGCTTGACTACCGCACTCAGTGATGCGTTGGAAAACACAACAACCGACAATATGTAGGCTATTGTTTTTTTGAAAACTTTTCATGTTTGTGTGTGTATTTTAGTGACTTTAAGGATGGTTTGTCCAGCGACAGCATCGATCTCAATGGGTTACCTGGCCTACTGACAAGCGTTTTGGTGCACAATTATGCGGTTCTGCAAAATAAGAGGGGGTTTCTCGGTTTATCTTCATTCAATCTGAAGTCCTCGCTTGATCATGTGGAACCGCTGAAGATAAATCCGACCGCATGGACAAACCAAACGTGTGTGGAACCCCGAGACTCACTCAGTGGTAAGTTTGCTCGTGGGCTTCGAATTTGCATTTTCCAGTACTGCTGCTTTTGTTGGTTCCACTTGTAGACTTTGTCGTCTTTGGCTTTCACATATAGTCTGCCGGACTTCATTTGAGAAACGACACGAAAGATGTTCGTGTTTACATAGGTAAATTACTTCCTACTCCAGTTCATTTTCCCTTGTGATAAATTCTGTCTATGGTGGCGAACACTTTGTGTCGGAATAATGCTCCGGGTTACCATGTAATTTCGTCGTTATCATTTCTTCTGTTACCCAGGGTACGATGAACGGTCGTTTTCCCCCAACAAGAAGAAGAAGAAGCGGAAGAAAAAGAAACATAAGCATCGAGATCCCGAGGTTAGCGGTGGCGGTGGCGGTGGCGACACGAGTGAAACTGGGGGAGAATCTGGTGCCACCACACCAGCAACGTACGATGGGACGACCCCGTCTCGGAAATGTGATGAATTTGGGCTGTCACCAACACCAACCTATGGCGTGGTTGCGGACACAAACAAATTGTCTCTCAAGATCTTCAAACGTCCTATTATTGAGACAGCTTCCAACACCCATGAAACACCTCCGCCGTTTGAGGTTGCAAAAAAAGAGAAAAAGAAAAAACGAAGCAAAGAAAGAGATCGGGAACACAAATCCCGACATGAGCGACGGTCTCATACAAGTAATATCCATCTGGAAACGACACCCACCCTTGATCCAACTAACGGTTCTTTTGCGGTTACTGTTTGTGACATCACTACTTCTGTGTGTTCCACTTCAATCACTACCTCCTGCCTATCTAACGAAACGGACCCGCGTGTTGAAATGCCTCCCACTGTTAATCAGCTTCCTGGTAACTTTGAGCCTGCTACTCAGACTGCACAGACTTCTGCGGATCTTTCCCTTATTGGCAACGATAGCCTTTTTGAACAACTAAGCTCTGGGCACATGTCCTACAAACAGCCACAGTCTCAGTCAACATCTAGCTTACCGAGCACTCCGGCCTCAACAGCAGGTGCCAGTCGTCCTCATACATGCAATACAACTTTCCCTGCATCCACATCCATGTCTGATAATTTCTGTCCAACATTATCAAACCATGTCTTCCCTCCACAAACCACATTGTTTGATGGCATCTTGAACGATATGGATCCGTCATTGTCCTTTGCTGATCCCACCGGCATTGTGTCAGACGATCTTATGAGTGTAACCCGGAATGGTCCGGTCTCCACTTCCATCTCTAATACGTTGAGTGGTGCCGTATGCAACATCATGGATTACGCCTCACACATTCTTCAGAATGAGATGCTTTCAACTTCCTTGTGCGATAGTTTTCCGGCTGTCTCTGACGATCAGTCAGTTTCCAGGTCCTCTGCTGGTCCTCTACAATCCCCTCCCCATTCTTTTAACACATCATTTATGATTGCCTCGCAACTGGCAGATTCACTTCCCCGCAGTATGCATCAGGCTGTGAACGAATCTGATTTTAATCTGCCAGGAGGTATCCTCAATTCCTCCAATTTCGTTTCTAATCCACCCATTAGCCCATCCGCTGCCTTTGTCAATAGTTTTGATATTGCCGGCCTTACCTCAGAACCCATGGGTACTCATCACGTCCCGATGGGGCTAGCCAGCTATTTAGCTGGACCGGGTCAATCAACAGTGCAAATTCCACAACCGCAAGCTCGGCGATCAAATATCCGGACAGAATCTGGTGATCGGTCAGCCAGCACGAACAACCCACAGGCCCTCTGGAAACGAAAGGCAACAGCACCTCTGAGAAGACGTAAGTGCCATACCTAGTTCTGTCTGTTTCTCTCAGCTCTTATTTGGCGTTCGTTTTTCATGAATGGTTTAGCAAAACATAACTGTCTCCTGAGACAGCCCCAGGCAAGTCTCATTCTTCCGAACATTTTTTCTATACACCAGGTTATTGACAGGACATCTCAAGTGCGAATTTTCAGTCAAATTACCCCACGTATTGGTTATTTATCCCATTGTCCGTGGGAGCTACTTCGTTAGTAGGGTTGCCTGAATTTGCATTCACCTTCCATACAGGTGGAACCTTTATCACACTTGTTTTCTGGATGATACCTCTAGCTTTTAATCGAGGCACAAAACAGCTGGCCTGTGATGCTTATCAGTTGTCTCGGTTACTCTATTTCATTTAATTGCTAACTTTGACTCGTGAGTTACTATCGTCGACGAAAATGATGGGGAGCTCCCTTGCTTCTCAAGGTTTGAATCTGCAACACGTATCTTGCCAGTATATCAGGAAACCAATCTTTTTCCCCGGCCTACCATCTTCGTCTCCATGCATTGTCCCCCTTGTGCCACTCAGATTATAGTAACCTGTTTTGGGCTGAAGTAGTCTAAGAAGTGTAGACGGTATTTTCTTGATAATTCTCACAAAATTGTTGGAAACTCATTGACAACCCACAGTCGGTTTCTTCCTTCTTGGGGCTCACGAGATAGGCGTAGTCCCCCCAGTTTCCAACAGCCTCATGGCTTACTTGAACACAACGCAATTGGGGAGCTACACTGATTTGGGAATTAACTTGGTGTTAACGAGAACCTCAACTGAAGCTCTCCAACTGAACTTGCTGCGCACCATTGTAATTTGCAGTTGAGTGCATCTCGCCAATTGTTTGCAGACGGCTTTCCGGGGATACCTGTATTAATTGAGCGCTTTTGTTCGGTGGGCTGCCAGGCGAAGGTACGCCAGTCACAACCCTCCTCACGTCACGGCCCATCTTTGTCGTACAGTCCTTCGGGAGGGCGTAGCCGGCCTACCTAGCAGTACGCGGGGCTGTTGGACCATAGTGGACGATAAAGAGAAATTTACTGATGAAGTCCATCTTACTCTCATCTCCAACTAAGCTTTTGTGCTGTGTACGCACCGTTGAAGCAGTATTTTCACACCCTATCCGGTATATACCTGGTCCCAGTGCTCGATAATTAGGTCTCGAGAACTGCATGCGTGGCTACCAGGAAACTGACACATCCGCAGGCATGGTGGAGGCTAAGTACGGTTCGGTTCAATTTTTTTTCAGCTCACAAACCGTGTCCCGAACCTCACTGGTTCCAGCCGCTACAGCTCCGTTCACCGAAGATAAAGAGAATGAGCGAATGAGAGGCACGCGTTGGAGGCGATGGCCCAATCAATTCATTAACGTTAAACGGTTCTGTTTGTCCAGTGTGGCAAGGAGTGAGCTACTCAGTGAAGGCGATAGCTTTGATGCCAGGCCGCCATTGGCTGCATGATAGCCATGTTTATCAGGGTCAATAATTGGTTTATCTCGTCCCGCGGTCCCCACTCGGGGAGACGGCAGTTACCAACGCGACTGGGTTAACTGTTAAAGGTTTCATGCTTCGTTGCTAAGTCAGACTGATCATTTATTGGTCCTCTCCTGGGCGAAGAGGACTCTACTTGGCAAATGATCCTCTGACATACGAAGAAGTACGTCTAGTAGGTACGTACATGCAGCAGTTTGCTACCGAACGCATTTTGCTTTCACTTCCCAGTACTCGGGCGATTGCTCATGCTTATGTGCGTCTCGACCCAATATTCGCTTTGCTACGATAATGAGTACTTACGGGAACCATTGTTTGTTTGGATTACTGTTTTATCAGACTACAACATCATTGTTTATACTGACGCTTCACTACCGTACAGCCATGAAATTTCTGTAATTATATTAAAAGCTTGAAAGTGAAGAAAGGAAAGAGTGGATGGAGAGATCGGGTGCTAGCCCACCACAAGCATTCTGGGATTCCATACCTCTGAATGTTCAATCAGCATTCGAAACATCATGTAACATGTTGGATGTAGCTCTAAATAGAAAGCATTCTTTACGGGACTTGGTAGACCACAGTTATCTGTTACGTGACTGCTTTGCTCATCAAGTGGCTGTTCATTATGAAGTAAGGGGGCGAGATCGCTTAGTGATTAGAGCGCGAATTTACTGACCGGAAGGTCCGTGGTTCGAACCCGACCTCTGCCTCTCGACTTCCCCTGTCTAGGCTTGGGCAACCTGGCAGTATCCCAGCCCTCGTGCTTCCTTCGGCATGGCAGTTAGGCACCGAAAGGGTGTTACAGCTAAACGTTTTTTTATAATGGAGTAAATATTTTAGTTTTCCAGTGACGGCTTGTCTGATTGCATTATTTTTGAGATGTGAGAATATTTCATGGACTTGGGCTCCGAAATTTCATCATCGGATTCAATGTTTATTCGCGGACTAAATGAAAAAAATCAACTGGCATTTGTCGACGTTTTTCGGGATACCTGTTATCCTAGCAGCCGTGAGCGCTTTCAGGTTGAATTTTTTTGCAAAATATTGCTGGACAATAAATGGGTTACAAACATGATGGGACAAATCGTGCTTAAAATACCCCAATACAATTAAAACACAAGTGTGGAGTATTGTGGAAGTTTGGATAGATAAATGCAACCATCGTGGTGAAGATTTGACGATAGAAGGTATAAGGGAATTTCTGTGGCCTGCAGTCCTGGGGAGTAGTGAGGAAGAATGTAGTTCTCGAGCTGATGCTTGTCATGGGTGACTAGATGAACATGGAGGAAGCGATTTCGGTGCTGCAGTTGCCGTAGCAGCAGTGGCAAAATAGCATAAATTAGCGTGGATAAAAATAGCATCTTGGTGTTTTTGTGGGTAGGAGTAACAAAGTAGTGTAGTATTTTCCTGATGGGTAATTTTAGTTCCCCTCCTATCGCCTTTCCCACGAACGCAGGTTCACTTCCAAGAAGTTCCTCATCAATTTCATCCTTTTATGCTCTTGAAAACAGGATCGCATCAGAGTTTGTTTTCCGCGACCGCCCTCAGATAGGTATTTGGTAGTTTACTTTGTGATCGGTTATACACTGAACCCAATGGATGAGCAGTCCCATCCCTCTTATATTGTACGTTCGTAATTGTTTGTCTTACAATGTACGTGTCATGTGACTTGGAAAACTAGTTCAGTAGCTTCGTGCATCTTACAGATTATCCCTTCATTCTCACTTCACAGGAAGACGACGGAAAAATGAGGTAGAGGACTTACAGCAATGGACTGTGAATTATCCTACCGGTACTGTTGCATCCGGGAAGTCAGCTGAGAAAGCCATTGAAGAGCGGACGTGGGATGACGCTATCGGAAGCCATAGTCAGGCCTTGGGTGAACGAGTGAAGCGCCGCAAGCGGTTGGCCCGTGAAACCGGTAACTTCGATCCAGATTTCGTATTCCAGCACGACAAGGAGTACCACAAGTGAGTTTTTAACTTCGTTGCTTTTGTTATCTTCGGGACCCTATAGTTTGTCGCGGCTTTTCCAAAAGCTTTCGTGTTCTCGATCGCTCCAACTTACGGTGGACAACCGCGGTGCAAAGCAGCTGAAGTATGCCAGCTTTGAGTTACTGAGCATTCAGGATTTTTAGGGTTAACCGTTCATTTCGCTTCCATGCTCTTCAAGTTGGGTATTGATTTCATACGTATTTCATGCGTATTTCTCATGTGAATGGGAAGTTTCAGAACATGCAGACGGTTCTATCTGCAGTGATAACATATCTTCCTCCGAAGTTGGGTTGTAGAGGTCTCTTAAAATTCCGGGATGAGAACCTGATTTTGTTGACCGGCTTACCTGTCTGCCACAACTGCAGCTGCTGCACAGTCCGCGACTCTGGTGTGACAGAAGTCAATTCACGCATTTTCAGGGCGCGAGCAGCATTTGCGAATTTGCGTCATGGCGTCAGAAATGGAATTTAAGTAATCTAAAGATCCGTATGCACAAGGCAGCTGTAAAAGTAGTCTTACTCTATGAGTTGAAACTTGATCCTTCCCGTCCGAAAACATTAGCGGATCCAAGCATTTGATCGTCTATGAGTTCATGGTATATCACGCGTTAGCTGGCTGCAATGAGGTGGTACGTACGGGCGTAATTGTTGATGAATCAGAATAACCAGAACAGTGAAGTCGTGATGCAGAGGTCGGCTTCGAACCACCGTCGGATGCCCATACTGGATGAGACGATGTGTAATAACGGTATTTTTTCAGCTTACTTCTCGGTCTGAACCTTCCAATCTAGGGTCCCCGTCAGAACAACCACCAAAGGTGCACAATGTGTATGAAAGTCAAAGACCAGGTCAAAAACACATGTACAGTGCATCGTATGTAAAGTGTATGCGGTGACAACATTCTGAAAATTCTTGCGCCTTGTGGATGCGGCATTGGCAACCGGCATTCGACGGATACTGGATCATGATTGGCTGTTGTGTCCAGACTTTCGGCTAATCAGAGCTCGCCTTGATGTTGGACCGGCAAGCGGTCTGATCTTTTGGCCAACCTCGTGCGGGATAGGCTTCTTGGCCGTAGTGACGTTTAACTGCGAGCGGTAAAGCGGTATCGGTGCGGAATTCCACCTAACAACTCCCCGTTGAATTTTGTTGACGTAGCTTTGAATTCGGGAGTTTATCTGCATTGGCCTCACTGGTTTGCGGATCCTGTCTGTCCAGCATCGCGTCGTAATGCATGCTTGGACTGGGCCTCCGACGGAGCAGCTGATCGATTTTCTGGGATGCTGCCGAGATCAAAAGTGCCTAGGAGTATCTCTAGACTCAACTCACTCGTTTCGGCTGGCAAGATCTGCACATTAGTCGGGCGGATTTGGTTCTTGTGCCGGATCCACCTGGCTGGGCCAACTTAATTCTCGTAGGGCACTTTGCCGCGCCGGCGAAGAATGTGTCCTGGAATCCACTCAGGGTGTCTGCCGCTGTAGTCACGAACCAACACTCTCTGGCCTTCGCTGAAGGAGCGTGCGGTTGCGCCATAATACCGGTTGACTCAATTGTTTTTTCTGTCGCCGGGTAGCGTTATGTGGAGTAGGAAGCTTCCGTCGGAGCAGTGCTTCTCCTGATGACACTACATCAGGCGAATTTGGGTTTGGCGTTGCCCGATATACCCGCAGGAACCTTTTCAAAATCTCCTCCGTCGGTCCCTTCCCTTTGGACTTCTGAAGTGCACGCTTCAGAGTGTAAGCGAAGCGTTCCGCTTGGCCATTCGACTACGGATGAAACGGCGGCGAGCGGATATGAATTATTCCATATTCCCGACAAACCTCTGAGAACGCGGACGATGGGAACTGACTGTCGTTGTCGGGTACAATAGTTTCTGGTGTTCCAAAGCGACTTAGTAATCTTCGGAGTTCCAGGACTGTAGTGGCAGTTGTGGGGCTATTCATTGGAAGAATTTCCGGCCACTTGCTGTAGGCGTCGAACACCAGAAAGTGTCTGCCACCAACTGGACCTGCATAGTCAATGTGAAGACGAGACCAAGGTTTGGTCGGTTGCTGACACGACCGTAGGTAGGTTTTCACGGGTGACTCGGATACTTCACCACACCGCAGGTAAGATTTGGAGACTTGCCCAATCTGGGAGTCCATCAGAGGTCAGTAGACTCCGAGCAAGGGCCTTCATCCTGTTTGTTCCTGGGTGCCCCTTATGAAACTGATTCAGTACGGCCGGTTGCAACTCATTTGGAATGACAACACGTTCTGAAAATAAGAGGCATCCTTCGGCTAGTGATAATGCGTCACGCCGGTTGAAGTAAGGTCTCAATTCGTCTTTTGGGCAGGCACGTGGCCATTGATTGTGGTGGTACTTGATGACCTGCTGCAGCACATGGTCTTGGTCGGTAGCCTGGCGGACCATGTCAGCAGTCACTGGGAGAATGCGAGATGCTTCCGATACTGCGCGGTTCACTTCCAGTTCCAAGGCAATTGTTGTGACCACAGTATCATCTGGTCCTGGCCAACTTGAATCAGTGAGACGCGACAGTGCGTCGGCTTGTCCGAGGCTGGTGGTGGACTGGTACTTGAAGTCGTATCCCAGAAGCAGAGTGGCCCATCGCTGGAGACAGATGGCGGTATACATGGGAATCTTCTTCTTCGAACCACAGTAAGCAAACACAGTAAGCAGCGGTCTGCGATCGGTCAGTAAGGGAAACTGACGACCGTAGAGCATTTTATGAAACTTTTCGACGGCAAAACGATCAAAGCTTCCTTTTCTATCTGACAGAGTCAGAAGCGCGTTGGCATTCTTCTGACCATGTTCACTTGTGGTCCTAGGTGAGTAACTGGTTCAGTGGGCCTAGGAGGCGATGCATGGCAGGCAGAAACGAGCTGTAGTGACTGGCTAGACCGAAGAGGGACCTTAAGGGTGTTGCGTCTGTAGGTGCTGTCGCACGTTTAATGACGTCGATGTTCTCCGGGTCTGGTCATCGGCCATGTTCGTTAATAACGAATCCGAGGTACTTTATCGACCGCATGAAGGTGAATTTTTGTCGGCGCACTCTGAAGCCATAATACTGAATGCGAACGAGCATGTAATCAAGGTGCTGCCGCAATACGTCGGAGTTGGAACCCATGACGATGAGATCACCCTAATAAGCGGCAACACAGGGTGCACCCTTCAGCATCGCATCCATGGTCTGTTGAAATATGGTTGGGGCTGTCTTGCCACCGAATGACAGTCGGATATACTGGAACAGACCAAAAAAGTTCTTGGGATTCTTCCTCAACTTCAACCTGAAGGTAAGCAACGACAAAATCAGTTTTCGCGGAATGTTTCTTCCCATCCGGTTTGGTGGACAGGTCGTCTGGAAAAGGCAGAAGGTACTGATAGTTATCCAGCTTATCAATAAGACAGGTGGAAAAAATCTGCGCAAAAGCGGATGGTCCCCTTGGTCTTCTTCACCAATACGATCCGTTTAGCCCATGCAGAGCAGTTGGTCGGTTGGAGAACACCAGCCTTCTGTAGTCGGTCCGGTCCCTGGTCAACGATGAGCAATGCTGCATACGGTGCTGAGCGTTTCGGCCTGAAAACTGGTATGGCACTGGAGAGGAGGGACGGTATGTTTCTCGCTTTTGTGCCCCGTCCAAGCCCGTCGGCTAATATAGATGCACAGCATTGCAGGAGGTCCTCAAGTGAAAGCTTCGGAAAGTGAGTTTGTTCGAGGTCATCTGGGTGCTGCGTGCTTGAGGTTGAAAATAGAATTTGTCGGCTTTTTCAGCAGATTCAGCTTATCAACCCAATCCAGTCCCATAAATCAAGTGTGGGACATGATGTCAGGTAGCACGTGGCTTGTGCCGTGTACACGTTGAAGCTTATGGAACAGTCAATTTCACTTTACCGCCGGAGGCATTACGGGTCCAATTTTCGGTAGGTTTCACATGCGGCCTACCAATACGTTCCCGAAACCGGCAATAACAAGCGAAATGCCACTCACCGCAATTCCAGCTACTTGGGTAAGGCCTGCCATGTTTCCGACCGGGCTTGTTCTCGGACTCTGGGACGTTGGAGTTGATTGCGTGTACACAGCTGCTTGAAGTAGCAGGCCACTGGCCGATCATAGCCGTGTCGTGCTTCACATTGATGAGGCGTTGCCATTCTGTGGCGAGTCTCTGCAACGTCATTTCAGCATCCTGTTCAATTCTGTGAAGCAGCTGAATTTTGATGTCTGCATCTTGGGGCGACTGTAGACTGGATACAAAAATGAGGCACTTGAAGTGGTTCTCCGTCATTGAGCTGAGGTCGAAACGCTCGCATTCCCGATTGACAACACCGGCAAGCGTGATGAAATCGTCATCTTTCTTGACCAGCTTGTGGCATTGGTAACGGATATTGAACAGTGTTGTTTGATCGCCGAATATCTGGAACAGTGTTCTGACCGTTTCATCAAAGCTGAGGTCGTGGGCAGCTTGGGGAGAATGAACTTTGTATACCGTCCTTGCTCCAGTGTGCCGAGTCTTCACAGTAGTAGTCTGACGTTCTACCCGCCATCGAACTTGGAAATATCATTTTTGAACGTGTCTTCGTACCGCTTGAACCAGGAGTCGAAATTATGACCAGAAAGAGGGTCGAATGTGAACTGCGTGATTGGGCTTGCGGCTACATCAGCTAAAGAAACGGAAGACTCACTAGTACTGTCTGTTGGTGTCTAGAAATGCAGTCTCTGAGTCAGTGATTCAATGAGCTTCAGTTGCGCTTCTTCAGACTGCTTTTGTTGATGTTGCAATAATTTTCGGAGCTGATAAAATTCGATACACATCGTGGGTTCCTGTTCGCCAATTGTAATAACAGTATTTTCTCAGCTTAATTCTCGGTCTGAACCTTCCAAGCTAGGGTTCCCGTGCACAATGTGTATAAACGCCAAAGACCAGGTCAAAAACACATGTACAATGCATCGTATGTAAAGTGTATGCGGTGACAACATTCTGAAAATTCTTGCGCCTTGTGGATGCGGCATTGGCAACCGGTATTCGACGGATACTGAATCATGATTGGCTGTTGTGTCCAGACTTTCGGCTAATCAGAGCTCGCCTTGATGTTGGACCGGCAAGCGGCCTGATCTTTTGGCCAACCTCGTGCGGGATAGACTTCTTGGCCGTAGTGGTGCCTAACTGCGAGCGGTAAAGCGGTATCGGTGCGGAACTCTGCCTAACAACGGTTTTAAGTAAATGATAGACCTTTTCATTTACAAACAGGCAGATCATAAGTTTTACTTGCAAAATCTTTTTTTGGAAAATGGACTTCTTAGCTGTAGGTGCTCTATGTGTAGGCTGAAGCTCCAGACTAGAAAGATTTGCAGTTCGGTTCCCATTTTTTTTACGCAGTTCTAGACCTATTCGATGAACCTGCACATTGTTTCTGTTCATTAATCTGAATTTATTTGTCATTCACTCTGACGCGTTTCCAGTGGTGGTGAAAGTGATGCCGCTCCGGATATTGAACCGGGTACGGTAGATCTCTCGAACGATTTGGACAGCGCTCAGTGTATTCCCTCCCGTGGATTACGTGGCGCTGCCCAACGGTCCTATGCTGGCATGGATGATGATGATGAAGGACCTGGTGGTGATTCAGCTAGTGGCACAGAGGGCTCGCGACGAAGACGGAAAGTCGACGACGACGAACCTTTCGAGGGTAGGTGGTACATGCCTCCGTGAGTTCCTACGCTACCTTTTGTTTGCACATATGTTTGATTCCAATTTTATATCCTTTTTTCCATAGTTCGTTTAAAAGAACCCGTCGAGATGAGATTTCCACATCTAATGCGGAAGTCATCCGAGCCGGTTCGGAGACGTCGCGAACGTGTTGGGTTCGGTACAATCCCAGTTGGTGAAACTCCTACCAAGCGTCATCATATTACGCCCATGACTGCCTTCAGTGCCGAAGCTGGAAGCCTAAAACGGTTCTTGCAACGGCTTCAAGCGGTGTTAGATTCTGTCGAAGACTGTGACTTGCTCTCGACAGTGAACACAGTAGGTACCTCTGGAGAGGGCAGTGGGTCCGGAAAGTTGACAGTCGCCGAGCGAGCGTCCAGGGCGGGGTTCACCGATGATTCTGAGGCATTCGTAGCTCCCGAGGAGTTGGCGGAACTATGTCGCGACGCAGCCAAACTGAATGCCACACGGGTTGCGAACCAGATTCCTACTGATCAGCTGTTGAAGTTTATGACTTTGTTGCTGTTCAACGTACGTGATGGTGCAAGCGTAATAGCAACTCTGAGACCGGTGAGTGTTCACAATTTTACGCAAAACTTCATGCTTACCACCCACGTTATCTACGTTAACCAAGCGGAAAATCTAGGTTCCGTTTTCTAAACATGCTCGCCGGTATTCAATTTTGAAGTTTTTTTATATATCTCTATCTCTGTAAGCCACATAACTTCCATTTCTCTGAACATGAGTATTCACATTTTTGGAGCTCTTCGCAACCGTAGGATGGCTATAGTTATTTTTGATGGCGGAGCGCTTTCTGGTTCTCTTCCTTGAATTTAAACCCTTTCTAAAATGCTGCTTAACTTTCATTATCATCACTACTACCATTTCGCTGCACTATCGCACAATCGTGCTGATTCGTTTGAATAGGTCGTATGCTATAATATCGTCATTTACTTCCGGACTTAACAGCAACCTTATGTGTAGTGTGTTAATTCATACAATGTATTGCGATACTGGTGTATCGTACCAACTAAAGCATGAGGTGGCCTGGTGCAGCACATTCACTTGAAGAGGAACACCATAAACGAGAGGTTCATTCGGGTCTTCGGTGAAAACCAAATTGGTATGCAAATGAGTGTATTTTGCAAATCTCAGCTCATCATTTATCTGTGCCTGTTTCAAAGATGTGCAACCTAGCCACGAGATATTGCAATATCAACATACCACAATCTCAGCAGTTTCCTGATTGTTTGTGCTGAGTTTGCCCATGGTAGCTAACCACCTGTGTGCGCTATTAGATCAGAATTGCCGCTTTTCAACGTGTAATGTAGGCAGCGAGGAATTTGATGAGTTCATTTTCTGGGCGGACTTTGATATCCCTGGTAACCTCAAATCAACAGTTTGCTTGGTTGTTTATTTCCTCAACCCACTGCAACTAAGACTTTGAGAATATGCTGGTACTGGTGGATAACACGGTTGATCCTGGCGAATCGTGGCTTGCTCTTCCCACACTCTGTTCTCTGAGCGTATGCTGTCGGAACGTTCGCATACTGACCCCTTCACTCAATGGACTAGAATCACAGTGTGGACAACGTCGCACCCGTGTTCTGTGCTACTGTCAGCGTAAAAACGACGGTTTCGGTGACGGATACTGGATAGAGAAAGAAAGGTGGTTTTTTCTGTGTGTGTGTGTGGGGGGGGGGTGCAAGGAATGTTAGCAGCAGTTCACGGGGCCGGGCAGGCAAGAATACCATGGTCATCGGTACAACTAGATTATACCGTTTTACATAAGGAAATGTAAAATTCTTTCGTTGCCCGTGGCTCCTTGGTACTTTCGAGGGTTGCTGTTGTCTTTATATTTCGGATATTCACACAACAGAAAATCATGCATGTGATGTAATCCTTGTGCACCAACACTTTTTTCATGACCACTATCTTTGCTCATATAAAAGAAAATCGTCCTATCCACCATCACATACCATGATTCGCTTGTTGATCCTCACTTCTGAATACATTGCCATCTCTGTTCCGTGTCTGTATAGGACGAAAAGGCCGATGAGCACGAAAACAAGCTCTGGCGCGAACTGGCCATGGAACGTGTCATGCGAAGTGTAAACGCCGGTCTGACCGCCCTTCTTCTGATGACTGCCAATGATATGCCTCGCGAAGTTTATGTTGAGGATGTGATAGAACGTACCATACAGACAGTACGCTTCCAGCTGATCAATTGCATCTACCCCGAATTCGACGCCGCCTATCGGGTGGAGAATTCAGCCAAAGGTGAGTCATAAAATCGGGAGGAGCCAGGATACATTTTTCCATTTTGATGGAACCCCTTTCGAGGGGACGACTTCCTTTTCTAATTTTATTACCAGAAGATCCCCTCCAGATAGAA
This sequence comes from Opisthorchis felineus, assembly GCA_004794785.1. Classification (NCBI taxonomy): domain Eukaryota; kingdom Metazoa; phylum Platyhelminthes; class Trematoda; order Opisthorchiida; family Opisthorchiidae; genus Opisthorchis; species Opisthorchis felineus. The sequence continues at coordinate 711,614 of SJOL01005865.1, read as the reverse complement.
CACCTCTCCCAACTTATTCAGAGAACCGATATCGTCTTAAAAGATCCTCACAACCCTATTGATCGATTGATAAACATGGGAACAACTGCAGAGCCTGCTTTATGCTTTATTCAGCAACGGGCACTGAAAGACCCACCGCTAACTTATCTATACCGCTGTCAATACTCCCCATTCTTGAAAGAAACTGTAGAATCACTCGGATCAAGCGAGCATCTGCAAACTTATTCCATTTTGGCGAGCTCTTTGCCCACATAGGCCGCCTGAAGTAGACCACTGATCAGAAGACAAAATGCGGAAATCAAGTACCGGTGTTCTTTAAGTGCTATTTGCGTAGTGCGATAATGACAATAGCCGGGAAACCTGAAGTACCCTAGGTTGAAAGTTTACGCGAATCAACGATTATGGGTATGAACTTCCCAACATTAAAGGCCGACCCGACTGAGACCTTGTTATTCCTACACTGAGCATTACCACTCGATACCCGATTCGTTTCGGCGAATTAAGCGTACCGAAGGAATAAAACAAGTACATGATAAATTAAACCATTCGGATTGCAGCGGTGAGAGGGCAGTTCTGCACACGGGAGTCAGTTCTGGTCGTTCCGGTTTATCTTTGAATTATGGATTCGGGGCCACCTTCGAAGCGTACACATTCACGGAGTCAATCCTTCTAGAATGTGAACAGCACGCGCCAGTTCCACTTTCGCTTACTTCAAAGGGAACTCCAAAAGGCGATTTTTTCCGATTTCGAAAAGGGCTGTGATGGCACAGTAGTCTGCTGAATAACTGACTTTGCTTCATTTGTTCTCGAGATTCATATATATGGAGTCCTGCTCCTAGTTTTTTTCCAGTAGTCTGCTTTCGGTCCAGTTATTTACATCCGTTTGTCCACTTCCAGTTAGTAACTCCCTCTGAAGAACCCTGATTGTTTTGTCGCCGCCGTCATTGGCTAGCTTTTTGCGTTGTAAGTAGCTTATTGCGTTATCCTCGAGCTATTTGTTGTCAAGCAATGTGTTACTCCCGCATGTTCTCTTTACTCTTTTCGTAGAAAACCAAAGCAGTATAAAGTCCCGGCGTGCTCGAGAACGGGACGTCCACAAGCCACGGGCTATAATCCAACTTTATCACAAACTAGTCGAACTTGTACTGAATTTGGCAAAACTGGTCAAAATGCAGCGTCTGACTGACGGATTGATCCTTGCGCTCTCTAGTATTGGTGTGTCTGCATTCTTCGTCGAGAATGTCAGCGAATTGCAACTGGCCGCTTTGGAACTGGTTACAGCAATTTTTTCACAGTACGAACCACATCGCAAGCTAATTATCGAGGAGATTTTGGCCAGTTTGGCACGTTTACCGTCGAGCAAGCGGAACCTAAGAAACTACAGGTGGGCTTAATGATACGAATAAACGCTTTTACTATATCTGCTCCTCTAATCAGAAGCATGCACTGGTGACTTGGATGAAGATTTGCTTCAATTGCTTTTTCTCATCACGATTCCACGTTTGATATGTTGCCACTCCATCTTAAAGAAAGTCGGCTTCTGTGTATTTTTTTTATACATGGCTTATGTGGTCGGTCAAACCGTTAAAATAACTCGTAATTGTCATCATTGTCTAAACCCTGTATACCCCAACCACATTGGAACATTCAGTTCCATCTACTCTTCTTGCTTTTATCGTTTACTGTCTGTCTTTATGGTCGCTTCATTTTGTCCTGTTCCAATACTGTCTCGACCAACCTACTCCCTGTATCCCCTCAGGTTAAACACGGAAGATAGCATCCAGATGCTGACTGCTTTAGCACTGCTGTTAGTTCAGTCTGTAATCGTCCTACCCACGCCACTTGATGCTAAGTTGGCGACTTCCGAAGAGACATCTAATTCAGCCTCCAAAGAGGCAGTTGATCCGTCTATGTCTGGTCCCAGTGAGGAGCAGAAAACGGATGATGAGGTCCTGGTAATCAACTCCTATCGCAACGCATTGCGGACCGCCCATACGTTTCTTTTGGTCTTCCTTCGCAAGTATGTATCTGTTGTATCTGTGTCTGTTTTTGTATCCTGCTTGTTCAAACTTTATGGCTGTTATTGCAAATTTGCTTGTTTGCTGGTCTTGTATCCATGGGGAAATTTATGCTCAGGGCTCGACCGTTCCCTTCAGGAAAGACCGCCTGAAGGAACCGACTAAATATGGTCACTTCCGCGAACACAAGAAAACCAACTGAAGCCTATTTTGGTGCTCTGTTTGGTGTATCTCAGTCCTGCAGTTTTTGCTGTGCATAACTTGAAAGGGTTAGAATTTCCAAGCCTCCCAAGCAGTCCCAATCTGCCCTTCCACAGAATCCAGTGGGAACGAGAAATTGCTTCCATATCAGTAGAGCATAAACTCAAGATATTCAACCATGGTAACCGCGAAGCGACAGAATAGGGTTAACACGACTGACTCGTACGCTTTCGAAAGAGGCGTGAATCCGTAAGTGTGTAAAGATTTTCATCCCACCACCGTCGAGTATAACGAATATCAGGTAAATCTGGACGTTAACAATTAATAGGGTGTTGGGTGCATGACCCCAGAAATGCCGGTCAGACTTGTGACTGACCGCATTTAGGGAAGTATGGAGACAGTACCACGAGGATTTTGACCAAAAAGTGCCCAAAACTGTTCCGCTGTCCCAGCTGGTAGGTGGTCTTCTCAGATTGCTAATACTTAGTACAAGCTTCAGAGGATCGATTAACAGGATCCTCTCTTCAGACAACTGTACTATTCTGATGTTTGACGAACCACCTAGTCTTGCTATGCTTCTTAATTATCTGGACAATGGTTTTCCCCACTCAGCCGTGGCACCTCATTTTCATTCATTTCCTTCTGTGAACCGTAGTCTACTCATCATTTACCACGTTTATTCGATTTCAGATCAACTGTCAAGGGTGAAGATGACTACCGAATGATTTTTGAAAATTTTGTCAATGACCTACTCCTAGCAGTTAACAAACCTGAATGGCCAGCTGCGGAGGTCATGCTCAGTCTCCTTGGAAGCCTTCTGGTCCAGCAATTCAATAACAAATCTTTGGATCAAAGCGTCAGAGTTGCCAGTGTTGACTACCTGGGCACGGTTGCATCAACGCTGCGACGAGATGCGGTAACTAGCCAGCTCAAAGAGAACGACATTGATGCGGTTATCCGGGACCTTTTGGAAGAGAATCATTCTGATGAAGATGATCAAGATAACGACGGCAAAGATGCACACGACGATGGGGAAGAAAAAGTCAAGGTTGAAGATAGGAATGGAGATATAAATGGTGAGTCGGAAAGCCATACGGATCATTTTCAGCAACCTGACATCACACCCGAGGATGAGGCTACTCTCCGCCAGGGTCAAACGAGACGAAAAAACAAAACAGAGAATTCTGTTTCTGCAGAGAATGACGGATCTTATCCCTCTGAGGAAATTGAAAATGCTTCCGAATCACGTGGAAATCTGAAGGATTCGAAAAAGTACAAAAAGAAGCCTACCAAACGGAGTCAAGTAATTGACCCAATCGCACAACTTGATCGGGTGCAAGCTCTACGCGATGCGGTTCTTGACTACTTGGCAGCCGAAGATGCGAGCCCAACCGCCGTGGTAGGTTGTTTTCCTTTACCTACATCGCTAGTCACATCCCGGAAATCGATGTACAGCGTCCTCGCTCTTCAAACCCCTCTCACTGATACGACTGTATATCAACCCATGATACAAGAGTCGAGCGGTTTTACTGTTCGAAGCATTATTCCCTGTAAATAGTGATTGCTTTCAGTTCGGTCGAAGTCGCTCGTTTTTATAGGTTATAGGCAAGGGGTGCCTTATTACCGCTTGGATAAATCGATGTTCTGCTTCCCTCCACGACTAAAATGTCGTACCCGTCGTTGGGTTCTGCTTTAGCGAATGACAGGGTTCAGAGCATGATAACAGCAAAGTAGGTCAGGTTAGGTTTCTCAATAAGTCTATTGTTTTCTGGGTGGGCGTAAGTAGTGTACTGACAAACACGGATAGTTTAGTGTCCTGCCTGAACTCTTGCTCCGGTTATCCTAGTTCCATTTTCTCTCATTTGTTTTGCTGAGGTTTTCATAGTACGCTTAGATGATTGTGTGAGTAAAGTTTGTGCCCCAAGTCACGATTTCCCATAACGTCATCATCCGGAGTTTATCTTACTGTTTCCAGAGCTTTTCTAACCATCATCTAACGATCGTCCAACCACCTATTTATTCTTCCAGTATGCCAGAAGATTCTACCTGGCGCAGTGGCTGCATGATTGTACAAAGGAAACTGAACGCGCTCAACAAACCGCTGTAGCACGCAAAGGCGAAAACCAAGAGAATGGTTTGTCAGAATCAACAGGCATCAATACAAAACTATCCGCTGAAGATTACGAACTTGTGCTGTCGATTTCCGAACGACGGCGCCACCATATACTTTACAAAATCAGAGAGCCACCTGATACCTGGCGTCAACGACGGCGGTTCTGGAGCACTTTTCTTCCTCCGCGTCCCGGACGTCATGGGACCAAACACACCGAAGCTCAACCGAACTCACTTGTATTCCACGGAACACTTGACTACGAGGATGGTTGTCTTGTGTGCAGATACCTTGCTAGTCTTCGACCTTTCTCCCAAAGCTTTGACGTCTACTTGTCACAAATATGCAAGGTAATGTATACCAGAAATGCCAAATTTTCCACAACTTTCAAACTTATTCGCTTAGTACTTGACAAAGTCACCAGAGGCGCTAATTGCCGCTTTTTATCTATTCAAGCTTGTGAGCGAATCCTCCGTTCCGGTCCGAACCAAGGCGTTGCGGTGTCTCTCCGCCGTTGTCGAGGCCGACCCCGACGTACTTGCACGTGTTGATATCGAGCGAGCTGTCCACTCTCGACTGCTGGACACATCTACCTCGGTGCGGGAGGCGGCCGTCGATCTCCTAGGACGATTTCTAGGACGTAAACCGGAACTCACGGCGCAGTACTACCCGATGCTTGCCGAACGTATACTTGACAAGGGTGTTAGCGTTAGGAAGCGAGTTATCCGGATATTGCGTGACATTTGCCTGGAACAACCGGACTTTCCACGAGTTGCAGAAATCTGTGTGAAGATGATAAGACGTGTTAATGACGAAGAAGGAATTAAGGTATCACATGCTCTTTGGTTTCTCTTTTTCTTCGCTAAAAGTTGTGGTGCACCTTCAGATTGATTCTGTTTAAACTGCCTACACCCAGCCTTCTGATTGTAAAGTTAGTCACATAAGTGTTTGGCTTTTGGTGGCTACCGGCGCAGCCTACCTCCGCGTAGAGCCATAACCAAACTATAAGTTCTTGAAGATATATATGCTGTTGCCACATGATTTGTATCTCACCTGTTTATTGAAACACGTTGATTAAGATGAAAAACCCATCCGTGCGTCATTTTTAGGGCTGTGTACCAGGTTTGATTTGTAATTGTTCTTCGGAGCTTCCCTTCCGGGAGAGCTTTGTGTCTCCGAACCAGGGTCATAAATCTATTACTAACACTAGTGGAACGGGATTCCATCTTCTTCGGACCGTTCTGTACGTCTTATAACACTAGTGTGCAACCTGTGACTCAGATGGCTCTGAAGAACACTGGGTGTGCAAAGTGGCGCTTGGTGGTGCATTCTACGTCCGATGTTCTGTGTATTTCGGCAATATCTTTCCATACTGCTACAACCCACTCTTTCAATTTCAAGATGGACTGGATGGTTTATTCATTTCTAGCCGGTTTATTTTTCATGACCGCTTAGACCTGTATTTTGATCCGCCGTTTTTACAGAAACTGGTGAACGAAGTCTTTCAAACCATGTGGTTCAGCCCTGTTCGAGACAAGGAAACCGTCAAACTACTTCGTAAAGTGATGAACATCACGGACGTGGTTGCTGCCTGTAAGGATACTGGCTTCGAGTGGTTCGAACAGTTTCTACGCAGCGTAAGTTTTGTTGAATTTTTGCCCGGGTCTTGCTTCATCCGCATGATCAGCTTGATAGCAACCTCGATAAAACCTTAAAACATTGGCCAGTTTTACCTCAGGTGTGGTGTAAGTGGCCACCTAGTCAATTGTCGGTGCGTTCATTTTATGACAGATTTTCTGCGTCAAGGTAATGTTCAAGAGGACCAGTAACAGGAGAACGGTGCTCGCATTAGAATGATGAGACGGCTGTCTAGTCTGAAACCGCTGGAAGATCTTTCGCATTTGGCTGTTAACAAATTGACAATCTGTTCACTAAGGTCCCGAAAACACGTTTCGCATACAAGCTCGTGGCACCGACGTGGGCACCGTTCTGTGCGAATTTCAGTTGATACCAGCACTCCCGTAATCAGAAGAGTGAGATGTTCGGTGATGATGCTATTTTATAGGTACTGACTTCTCGTGGTTCTGAGCTCTTCAGCAAAAAGTAACTTGCACATGTGGCAGAACCCATCCACTCTTGTTTTTTACTGCTGGCCACATACATCAACCCATATTTGAACTCATATCTGAACCCAAATGCCCCCGTTGATTTCCAGTTACTCAAAAAAGAAGAGGATGAGAAGGTAAAGCCGGTTGAAAAAGCCTGCAAACAAATCGTTGATTGCTTGGTTCAGTACATAATGCGACTTGAGGGTGAGTGGTCTTTTTGCGCTTTGATAATTGTCCTGCGTTTTTCGGGCAACACGTTCTCTGCAGTTAAGTTCTTCTAAAGTGCACTTGTTCCAAATCCATAAACATGGCCTATGGAGCGTCAATTTGTTTTTGTTTGTCTTCGTGCCTCCTTTTCATAGAAATCTCTGGTCAGAGCAACCAGCGTCTCGTTGCCTGCTTAGCGACCCTGCATTTGCTCACCAAGGTTCGCCCAGAGTTGATGGTGGAATACGCTATGGTTCTTCAAACTTACCTTCGCTGCAACGAGACGTCCGACCCACATGTCTTGCACTACGTTGCAAGGATCCTCGAGGTTACAGTACCTTTGATGGAGCATCCAAGTGAAACCTTCATCGCTCAACTGGAAGAAGATATGGTCCGGTTAACTTTACGACATGGGAAGATGGTGCTCGAGTCTTGTGTGGCATGTCTCGGTTCCGTAGTCAATCGAGTCTCAAAAAACTACACCCTCGCCCGAGATTGTTTCACGCGCCTCTTCAATGCCTTACAGCGGTCCCGTGCTGAGCTTGCCGATGATCCAGATCGGAAAATACCACCCACAATTCGGCCCTCAATTTTGCGTGCATTGTTCACGGTTGGGTTGTTGTGCAAACATTTTGATGCTAATATGTTTCAGTCGAGTACCAATGTAAGTCACGGCATCTCCCCTTACTGTCGATTAATTCATTGGTATTTCCGATCAAACGTTGAATTTTTTATTGTCTGCCACATTGTGCGAAACATTGCCAGTATTTCTCGAGGAAAGTGTGGCGGGCACATAGTTTTCGCTTCAGTGGCTTATATGCCCCATTGTCCTCAGCCGTCTTCATTTTCACTAATGTGAAGCGCTCTGATGTACGTGCGATTTGAAGGAAACACGTGGTTTGTGGGTACTGCCAGGTCACCCAAGCCTAGACAGGAAGAGTCGGAAACTATTGGTTCTAAATGGAAACAATCTGCTAACTTTAAAGGGCACATATTTTAATGTTTCATCCAGCTTATGTTTTGACACAAGGTGATGCGTGTGTGTTTGGACGTATGGCATTTACGGACCTAATGGTTAATAACTAAGGGGGACTGAAGTGTGTGGTGCAGGGTATCGTAACGTCGACACATCCAGAGCCGAGTAACTCTGAACTTCATTAAGGTCAGATAAAAAATAGCGAGCGCCCGCATTTGTGGTGATATAGTCGTAGTCCCGCGATAGGAGTGTGTAAGCAATAAGGTTGTCGCTCCGCGCGGTCAGCGTGTGAATATCCTTGGGAGCATGGCCACGCTGACCGGACTGTTGAGTTATTGGCTCCGAGCATAATCCTTCAAATAAATCGTACTGCCCACTGTCTTTTGTATTAGATTTTTTTTTCAAAGACCACGATCACGGTTCCGGAACAATACCATGAATTCTCCAGTTACCTTCAGTCAGGTTGTTCAGTCAAAGGTTCAACTACCGACGAAGATTGGTTGGGACATTAATGGAAGAGTGGGTTAAGCTGTTTTTTTTCCTTCCAGACTATCTGTCTTAGTCATCCGGCCCTAATGACTTCCGGATCAGCAGGTCTTATTGATGCCAGGTAAACCATACCAGCAACTAGTGAACACGACCGTGTACGCAACTCTTTCAAACGCCCTCGCTCAAGAGTCTCAAGAATGACAGCTCTGGTGGATTGTGAAAGCCCAATACATGGAGTAGGTTTTCAATACGGGAAACAGCGGTGCCATGTTTCAGCGGATTCGATCAACTAACCAACAAAAGATGTTCTTCGAGAAATTGATTTGCGTAGATAGGATATTAATTTGTTCACAGAATTATCTTGAACGGTAGTTGAAAACTTGAAAATACGGTCCAAGTTAAATTTATCAGAAAAAGCTCTAGGAGAATCTAACGCACCTGAATGGAATTTTGACACCAGCTCCTCATGGGCAACGGCAATCCAGTGCGATATTGGTCCAGATGGCTTTCAAAAGTGAACTCTGGTGAGAAGTCTTACAACCTCACTGCAAACTGTTTGGAGCGTAAATAGAATACCCCTGGAATGATGCGCTTTGACCGTGATTCCAAGCTTCAAAAAAGGAAGCAAGACTGCCATGTGGAAGCCATCGTGGTATCGGCCACATTATCTAAAATGCTCTCTGCCACCATCCGGTGCAGTTTTGGTTATCAAAAGAGACACGTGCTTGGGAATTACTCTTGGTTTTGGCCTGACCGATCATGCATATCTTTTCTTTGAGGCAGGTAGTCGAACAGTAGCACGATCTCTATAGGCTACATTTGACTCTGTCGATCGTCAGAAACTGTGACTATCTAGCAATCGAAGATGTCACCTCTAAATTTGTTTATTAAGGGCAGTGTATGCTAAATGCTTTGGGCGCGTGCGGGCATACGGCAAGCCTTCGTATGAGTTCGCCATGTCCAGTAGAGTTAGAAAAACCTGCTCACTCTCGCTTTTCCTCTCCAAATATTTTTATTGCCGTTCTTGAAACTGCTCTGCCTTCCTCCGAAACCTGTAAATGCATCCAGGGCGTTCAATGATGGCATTAAGTGCGCGGACGATATTCCTCCGCTTATCCCCTCTAGATATACAGGCCACTGGAAATGACAAATTGGTTGGTATGGGATCGAACCCAAACCTCATGCATGCAGACCAGCCAATCGACGTGGTGTATAACTTTATTTACCTGGACATTTGCGTAAGTCCCGTGGGCTGGATGAAGGTGAGATAGCTACCGCAATTGGGAGGGTTAGGGCAACTTTTGCCGACCGTTGGGACTAATGGCGCCGGCTTGATTCCAGTTTCTGTCAAGGACAGAGTACACACCACGACAGTGAGATCCATTCTGGTTCATAGACCACAAGCGTGGCCTCTGTTCACTTTCGGTTACGAATTAAACGATTGACCCGTGTAACCCAGAGTCGGCCTTGTAACCTTGCACAAAGTTGGTTCAAATGGGGAAGCCCAATTTCCCAGAAGATATGAATTGTCTAGTTGTCACGTCCATTCCGTCCACCTTACCTGTTGCCAACTAGTACGGTAACCTTATTTGGGGGGTTAAAAGTATGAACTTGAGTTAACGCATATTCCTTGGTTTGATATGCTTGTAGAAACTGCTAACTTACTCCAAGACGCATCTGCTGTGTCCAGCTGCACTATATCCTCGAAGGCTTCTGTCGTAATTTATCATCATCGATCTTCACGAACTTGGTCTTCGTTAAATGTGGTGCCACCGTTTCCTGTCTCAGTTTCCCATTTCGCACTGTTAACCTTTGGGTACTTAAACGCCTGTGCTTTCCGTCTCCTTGCATAGCGTAAATGCTGTCTTCTTTGTTGTAGACTAATGTCCGTGATCAGGTGTTTGACCTTCTAATGTTCTTCACGGAGCAAGTAAAATCAGACATTGAGTTGCGAAAAAAGGCTCTAGCCGGTCTCGGGTTCCTGTCTACAAGACACCACGAATTGTTGTGTGGAACAAAGTTACGTGATTTCTATCACCGTTTGCTACAGACCAGCGACATGCCCCGAATCGCGTCTGATGACTCGACTAAAACATCACCAGATCACCAGCTGGAGTTCAAGTGCATCGTACTGGAGAACTTGTTAAATTTTTTCCTCGAGGAGGAGAAACGCATGTTAGATGCTGATTCCAAATGTAAGTTTTTTGTCTCCTTTCAAAGCACCAGTTCTCTACGAGCGCATGACTCTTCTCAATGACTAAACAGCTCGCAGGTACACCGGTATATTTCCCCGATTGCAGTATTCCCTCTTAGGAGGGGGCAATTAATGTGCACCGCTCCCACACTTTTTTGTACTTAGTTGTCTGTCGGATGTCTTCAGCACTCTTTATGAGGATGACGAAATCGATAACTTCGACATAGTGATGATTATGGGCGTGCTTGATGGTTTTCGCATTCTGCCGTTCAATTCATTACTATTGTATTCTAGTCCGCAGAAGCGTAAACCAGCGTAAAATGGTTTGCGAGAGGTGTTTTCTAACATAGCAGAAAAACAATCGTATTGCTTCTCACCATCTTCATTGCTGATTTCACACTCACAAGCCCACAAAGACCAACAAAATCTACCAGTGACACTCACAGCGAATCATCAATTGAAGCACCTTGAACTGGAAGATTTAGGAAACAAACCGGGTCGGAACTAATTTGAAACTTCCCCAACCCATCGACGCGAGATGTAGGCGACAACACTAACCGACAAGAACCGTTAATTGACATTCAACATTGATCTAGTGCGCTAATCTGGAGACGTCTTACTGATTAGTTCTCCGTCTGCCTTAAAACCTGGCCAACCTGGTGACCTGCTCAATTGGCCTGATGAAGCTTTTTTGTCAAAAGCAAAACATTACCAAGCCCTTCTAACACTGATCCCACTCCGTTCATCCTATTTTACCCGTGTGTCGTATGTTTCGTAATTCCTACTACTTTAAATCGTCGATCAACTTATACTCAGAATAGACTGCTAGTATCATGAGTTACGCGATCAGTGCTATTGGTGCCAGCGGTTTTGGCTTGGTACTCAACCGATAACTGCCCAGCGGCAGTTGACTATTGTTGCGGCGTTTCCTGTTCAAAATTACGGCCATTTGCAAACTCAGAATGTGTGAGAAAAATTCGTTACCTCGAAAAAATCTCGGAGGAGTGTTCTACTGGTATGGTTATGTGCCTTATGAACAGTGATGGTGCCGTGTATATTTATCCCTTCGATGCAATTATCCCCTGAAGATGGGTAGTCCCAAGCGCCTACTAACCTGTTTCATGGTATGTCCCATGACCTCGCTCATCTGAGTGTGACGTCCACAGCAGGTGGGGAAATGCGAAGGTGACATCCTTGGTGGTAGTTGGATCCAGAGTTTGAACTCCTGTGCCCGACCTATTGGGTCCATCGCTGTGACTTATCATATGTTTTGAACCCGCAACCATGCTAAATTTGAATAGCCTATTGGTTTGGTACCCAAACGTGCGGTTGCTGCTGCGTGCAAGCGTCCAATCAGAGATGCCGCTTTCCTACGGATACTAGAGATACATAGACCGTCCTATAGGCCCACGACAAACTCTTCCGTCATGCCTAATGAACGGCTGTCGCTGATTTGAACCAATAATCTTACAACTGTGAGACTCCCCGGAGTACACAGATCACCAGGCTCTCAGAAATGATATGGGTAAAACTGCTACTTTATCTAAAATATCGACGGCCCCAGGTTGCTCAGTGGATGAGATTACAGCGTTGCTATAGAACCAGCGCGTTTGAATCACGAATTGACGACGGTTTCATATATAAAATTTTTAGGAGACAAAGTTCTTTGCACCGTTTGTTTCAAATCGTCCTCTAAAGACTGGTTATTCTAGTGAAACTGCTGCCCGAGTATGATGGGAATGCTGTGTTCGCTACTCCGGAACACACATTCTCAGGGTATGCATTCGAAAGTTTCAAAATGTCACGGCTGCGATTGTTCGGCCAATTCGGAATCAACCTGATGCTAAATAGTTTTGATTTTAACGAAGAGGATAGAGATATGGCCTTAGCATTTCCATTCCAAAGGAGGAGTAATGTGCAATGGGTAGTGATCGTCCACAGTGCTCTCTTTTAGCTGCTTAAAGTAGCGTGGTCCGTGAAGTAGCCGAAGATGTTTTTGGAAGAGGACTTATTAGTTAGCTTTGTGCTGTATGTGACTTGATAGTTACTTAAAACTAAATGGTGAAGTTTATTAACTGCTCATGTTGGGCGCTTATCCATAATCTTTTTGCTTCCTGTCATATTCATCCCACAGGGAAAGCGAGACATCAGCATGAATCTTTGAAAGAAATGGGTGATGTTGCTTCAGGAATGGGCAGCGTTGTTGCTCAGACCTATTTGAGAGATACTCTGGAAACCTTCTTTTCTCCAGTTCCTGCTGTCCGTCTCACCGCGTTGTCTGTTGTGAGCACCATCCTCCGACAGGGTTTGATCCATCCTGTGCAGACAGTTCCGTATCTCATCGCAGTGCAAACTGACTTGGACCAAAATGTACGGGTCAAGGCGGACGCCCAGTTGCAAGAGATCGATCACAAGTTTCCCGGCTTTCTTAGTGTAAGTCGATTGCACCAACTGTTTCTCTCCTTACTGTTGTTACTTTACTCTCGTTTTTCTCGTTCGCCACTTGTTCTACGAGTAGGTGGATTTTCTATTGCTTTCCGAAATTGTTTCCATTTGCTTATATGCATATCAGGTCAACAATGACAGTACAAACCTCTGTGAATTCATAGTATGATGCACGCCGGTTGGTTGGTTTTTGACCGACTAGCCGTACACAAATCTTGATGGGTACCTTCAGGGTGCTGTGGACTGAATACCCCTGATATTTTCTTTCAACTTTTATTGCGTGTGGACTCCTCCCATCCCGTTATGCCAATGTTCCGTCCTTCTTCAGATGCGGGCAATTCAGGGAGTTAGCTTCTCCTATCGGTTGCAGTTTGTGCTTTATCCGGAACTAATACACCTTATCGCGCAGAAGGCAAAACTGGCGCCTGCATCCTGTTCATCTCAGGTATTATCACCTGATAACCAAAACACATCTGGAAGCGCAACGAAGCATGTTTCACACCAATCAGCTCGACGCAGTGCGCGCCACAAGGGTTCGACAGCGCCCAGCAACATTGATGGAGATAATTGTGACGTGAACTCCGGATGTCTCGAGGAGACCGCTAAGAGCTCTAAGGTTCTCAGTGATTTGAATGAACAACTGCCTGGAGTTGCTGACTATGCGGAAGGCTCGTTCGAATGCATCCGAGGGACTCGTGATCCGCTGAGTGACATACCCACTGCACTGAACTCAAATCTGTATTCGATGCTGCGAGGGAATCGAGGACAACGACGGTCTCTTTTGAGCGGTCTGATTTCAATGTTTGATGACTCACAGGTAGGTTGATGCTAATATACACGCGTTTCAATGCTTTCTCGTTTTGGTCCTTATGTCCCTAGCTGTCTTGCGCTTGTTCACTTTCGGTTACTTATGTTGCACTTTTCCGTCATTAGATCTGATTTGAAGCCGATAATCCCAGTACAATCAGGAACTTTCGTAAAATCCTACGCCATATGACCTACCCTTTACGACTGGATGTTTTATCTATCGGAAGTGCGCAAGGTGAAATTCACAAAGTGGGAGCTCTAGCGGACAATGGGCCAAACACAAGAGTGGATTATGGCGCTGATCTCTTTATAGAAAAACCAATAATGTCGGCCTGTTAGTGTCCTGGGTTTTCAGCGACCTCAGACGTGAGTGGGTGTCGCTCCTGCTCCTGCTTCATTGGATGCCGCTCTATTGACTGATTGTGTAGTATCTGGGCATACGGACACGCCAAGCACTTGAAGTTGCGAAGCAACTTCTTTAGTAAGCCGTCACGTCTCTGGCATACAGTTATCCCCCTCAGCAAGTCTACTACTCGGCGACGGTGGGTCCCAAAGTCTGACCACCTTTATATAGAGGCCACTGGATTACAAAAACGTTAAAGATTGAGCACAGATAGATCTGGTATTTGTTGTCATCTTTTGGCAATTGTCTCATTTCTCTGTTTCGTGCGAAACGGACTTATATTGACTTATTCAGGCGTCTGGGATGTGCAAACACCATACCGAGCTGGATGACGTAACCGGTTCACTTAAGGTAGCAGTATTCCAGTGCACCTTGCTGCATCTGCTCATGGACGTTCAAAAGGGGTACATGTCAATGGACTTCGACAGTTCTGAAAACACCCACAAAGCTAGAGAGATCAGCGTCTCAAATCAAATTCTCCGCCACACGAGGCCGTGCCGTTTTGGTATTTCTGTTCCTGTTCATGTATCGTCTTCCGATTTCAGTTGTTTATCCCCAAGTTTTCCAGCCCGGGGAAACTTCACCGAAGGCACGCATGTTCACTAAGCTCCAGGACTCGTACTTTATCGCTTTGTCCCTTGTCTGAATCAGGCAGTATGTCGGAAGACTTACATCTATTGTTCCGCAGGTTACTGTAGCTTCTTGTCCATCTTCCGTTCATCTGTTTCTATCATCCTATCCAGTGGTCTTGAAGTCCTGTTTTCCTATCGTTTCTACTGTTTGTTTTACCTACTGGTTTATCTACTTCCGTTGCCCTTTAGGCTCGATCGGTCCAGTGATGTAAATTTCCGTTTTAACGAACAGCAGTCACCCTTCCAGATAAAGTTTTCCTGGAAAACTAGAAATATAAGCAATACGAGTTTGGTTCGAAAGGATGGTCTGTCGATTTTGCGGTACCCACTGAAAAATCCAGTTATAGCTCGCATTTCACAAAAGCATGGGCGTTTGTTTTTGGGTGGACTGCAATTGAATTGCCCCTTGCTTATCAAGATGTCTTGATGCTCGCAAATATAATCCACTAGATGACTGTGCCATTTACTACTTGCCCTGTGTATCGCTGGGCTGAGCCTATGATCTACTTATGAAGGGAACCAAGTTTCGTATTCTTCTTACTTCCATTGCTGTATTTGCAGGCCAACTCCAAACGCGTTCACCTCAGTCAGCTTATTTACGTGGCTGACAATCTGGCCCACTTCTCTTATCAATGTCAAGAGGAGCCGTTGTTTGTGATTCATCACATTGATCTAATGGTTAGTATGTCAGGTTCCGGCGTTCTACAAAGTGTACGAGAGACCTTGTTTCCGGAACTAAAGGCAGCATTAGAAGCAGCGTTGGCGGCCCAAGCGGAAGCTGAGATGCGAAACCGCGCCCAAGCCGAGCTGCAGCTGCGCACGGAGGTACAAGCCCTTCAAGCAGCCTCCGCGGAGGCTCTGAACAGATCAGATCACCTTGCCGCTGAGCAGCACGCTGAACAACTGCAAGCCACGATAAATAAGTTGAACAGCCTCATCGCCAGCAATCCACCCTATTATTGTGGTGGGAGCAGCATGAGTGAACTCCGTTCAGCTGCGCTGGTTGGTCGTGAATGTGAGTTATTTGTCCCAGTCAACTACCAAAGATAGTTTGAGAGTTATCCTTGTTTTCCTGTTGCCATGGTTATACTGTAAGCGGAACTGATTTCTCTTTCGGTTGCATTTGCCCGCACAGCTTCCACTTTCATGTGAGGCCGGGTTCGCACCCCGCATTCGCATATGAAAATAGAAGCTGAATAAAACTTGTATCATTTCTCACACGAATGCTGCACTTAGCTTTTTCCGAAGTTGTCTTTGGTCTTCTTGTTCGTTGTGCTGCCGTCTGTGAATGGAAGCCTAAGTAGACCTGTTTTCTCAACACGGTTCAAGTTGTCGGCCCCGATCTTGTGAATTTGAAACTATCTACCGTGTGTCGATTCATCCATGTCTTTCCAATGTACCTTCCCAAAAACACAATCGGATTGAGATATGTTATTAGTCGTAAGAGATGAAGTCAGAACAAATACCATGCAGGCAAAGAGATACGTTCGTTCGAATGCTGTGCGTAATTGACATTTGGTGCAGTGTAAAATGACGAATAGAGTTATACTTATTTTATTGGGACGGTGGAAATTAGATAGTTTGATTCGTTTTCCAGTATCGCACTGTAGGTTTCAGTTGGTATTCGTTTTCAAGCAAAGTTTCTCTCAGTAAGCGTGTTCCGCGCTCTGAGCTTCATACCGAAGAAACTACGCGTATCTCAACCTTGCCAAGGGATGCTCTTGATTTTCTTATACCCAAAGCAAATATCCATCATTTCGAATGTCTATGGATGCAGATACTTGGGCGGAATAAAAAAATATCTCGGTCTATGTATAAGCGAACATTCCAATTTTTTGTGCTCTCACGGACATCTAGCTCAACAATTTGAAGCTGCTATTCGCAGTACAATCATTGTGATGGTTTATCGTTTATTTCCCACACCAAACCCATGTTCTTATTTGATACTAAATTCGGTTTTGTTAACATGTCATGACTTCACGAACAGGTGATGAATGTTGCCATCCCATCCTGCTAACAGCAACTAGTTTTCTGACCCGGTATTCCAGTAGCTTCTTAAGGCTGACTAGGGAAAGATGTCCTGCCCATGGCATAGAAAAGGATCTTCTGAATTTATTAATATGCCTTCGTTTGACGTAGTCTACTCGCAGCCTACGTACGAGAGCTCATTCATTTGAGTTGAAAATGTTTACGTGAAACTTTGGGTACCACCTGTCTTTGGTTGCTTGGGTTAAAACACTCTAAATCAAGTTCATTGACTTATGAACCTAATCTACTTACTATCATTGTTAGTTATTCTTACCTCAAAATTCAACCGATACGTTGACTTCATTTTTATCCATTCGCCTTTTTAGCCGTTCCGCATATGGATCTTGGTCCACTGGAAGAGGAAGAAGAAGACGCACAAGCTTTACTGAGTCGACTGGAGTCCTCAAGGGAGACAGCTCTTCCAATTATGCGTGACGCTATCCGAACAAGTCGTGCATGTGTTTTACTGCTAACCTTGAAGCAATACCTGAAAGAAGTTTACAGCATCACTGATGCGTAAGTTATTACACAAACGTTTTAGTCTATCCATCATTGGAGTCATTGGTGACGCACCACAACTTCGACTGCCAATCCTTGGATTGTAAGCGCGGTGTTATGCAACTGCATGTCCAGAACCATGATGTTACACTTTTTGGGCGCTAAGTGCATGACAGAGGACGAGATGACTGGTTAGTTTATTCGAAAACACCTGCGCGTTCTTCTATTCGAAGATGAAAACCATTTCGTATGGATATTCCAGACCGACAGGGTGTCAGCAGCTATTTAAACAGGGTTTTGTAGACCTAGCTTTGGTCTCATCATCTCGTCGATCACAAAATTGGATAGAAATGGAGAGAGTGGGCATCCTCGTCGGACACCACTTTGTATACGAAGGCCTTTGCGGAGCTCTCCGCATACTCTCATACCCCCTGAAGTCTGAGAACACAGAACGTATTATATTTACAAACTCCCTAGGCATCCCCTGCTAAGTAAGTGTGTCAGACCGGTCGACTGAATAGAAGGGGGCCTTGGAAATCTAAAGATACTAAAATTGTGGGTTGTTCTAGCACTCGACGGTGTGTGAAGATTTGGCCATCGCAAACCCTACCAGAATAGAATCCTGCTTGCTGCTCTCGAGTCAGTTCTTCATGGGCTATCTCACGGTGACGAAGGACAAGTGACGCCAACAGTATCATTACGACTACGGCCAAGCTGATCCTCCTGTGATTACCACACTACGGGCCCTTTATGAAAAATGAGCATTACTACCGATTGTCCCGGTTGTCTGGGATAGCCTGTTTTTCCCGTATGGATGTCAATAGACCAGACAAGTGCTGGTTGATGACTTCAGCCCCATCCTCAAACAATGCGGGAGAGACCATACTGGGGGGATCATCCGGTCCAGGAGCTCGGTGGTGCTTATGAGAACATATGCAGTCATAAACCTCCGAAGCAGCAAGGGGTTCCAGGTTCACCGTTCAGGGATTTGCTTCAGTTGCTGAATCCAACTGAGTGGCACCAGGTGGTTAAAAGAATTGTTCCTCAAAGTGCTCAGCCCAGCGGTCTAGACATCCCTTATAAATGAAGATCGTCGCGCCACTTTAAATCTTGATCGTTTCGCTCACAGACTGTCTCCGGGGCCCGACAGCACCTATCAACGGAGATCACCTTCGGGCATTCCGGGCTTCCTGGACCCCTTCCATTTTCTTGGCTTTCCGTGCGCACGCTCACTTTCACTTGATGTCTGGTAATTCGTCGAACCAAGTTATATTCGGGACCGGTGGGGATATTTCTCCGAGACTTGAGCAGTCCACTGTTCGACCTGATTTCGCCGCGCCGTAGGCAAAACTCCCAGCACTGTGCAAAGAGGTGGAGATTCCGTCGTAGTATGAATTCGCGTCTGATGGTGGAGCAATTGGAAGCGACTTCAGAAGACGTTTCTGGTAAACTGGTCTAACATGCGAGTCTGCCAAGCTCTCAGTTGTCAAGCGATTTGTCCGCACCTTACGCGGCCCTGGGAAATGAAGAGAGAAGTGACTCCGGACGAGTGCGTGATCGGAATCCACAAGCTTGTTCCAAAACTGGGGGCAGTCAGTTATTGATCCGCATCATCGACAACAGTTTGGGTCCATAGCTGATACGCTTTTGGAGAACACCATGTGCCCAGACGACCTCGATTAGTTCCGGAAGTTAGTACTACAAAAAGTCTGCGGCCAACTTATAGCTCGATCGTCCCATGAACTCGGATGAGCTAATTCTGTCCACTTGTACATTCAGACATCTGAGCATTTATCCCACCGTAATAGGGCATTCAACGCGTGTTAGGCTTGTGTTTGATGATGCCAGAACTTAGTCGGTTGGCGCATAAGTAGACACGGCAAACATAACGATCAACTTTCCGCTTGTGTGACTCACGGACTTTGCCAGGCGAACCGCACAGAAATGACAGTTAACGGGTATCCAATCGAGCAAGGATCCTTCTGCCCGGTGTCAACCCCTGCACATCCTACTTCAGCGGCCAGTGGATTGCCAGAGATGCGCATCCGGAAGCGAGTTGGGAGTGATGGGGCATTTAACTCAGCTACTGTGCTTGCATCTTGAATTTTCGTTTGTGATACACAGCACTCATCAATGTCACGCCAGTCCAGTATGAGAGCGAGAGCAACTTGTTGTACTGCTTGCTTCAGAGTGCGAAGAAGGAAAGCAACCAGCTAGACGGCGTCGGTCATTAAAGGTTGATTTTGAGATGCTGTCGGCACCGATTGACACGCATATTTTGCGACCAAAGGTGGTGCAAGACGAACGAGGTTGTCAGTTCAAATGGATGGGCCTTGAGAGAGGGTTGTTAATGGGGATAAGAGAAAATGAATATGGAGTCGAAGAATGGATGCGTGAGCATTATCCTGTTTTCGATTGCGCGCCCTGCTGCATCCAGCAACTAAGGTGGCATCATGCGACGACCAATGTGGCATGAGTGTATTGCTGGTTGTTGGTTGTACGTGGGATGGGACACTTCCAGGGTCCCCAGACACGGGAACAATTAGGGTACACGACCGAAGCCTTTGGCTTAAAAGCCTGACCGCAGGACAGTGATATTTGGAAGTCAGTACTTTCGCTTTCTTAAAAAACAAGCCTCCACACATGTTCCAACCCCCTCCCCCCATCTGGCGGTCCGAAAATGGTGGATTGGCATGCTTTCTGTTGACTTACGAGGGCCTGAAGCAGGAGACTAATCAGGCGTGTGTGCACTGTGGTGTGATCGAAATCAAGCTGTATTCCCCCAGAAGGAACGGTATTCTTGAACTGTTGCTCTCCACCGGTTGCTGATAACCGCATGATCCAATTGGGTCTACGGCTACTTTGCACCTGGTGGACGCCCAGTTCTATGGTACGCGCGTTAATGCGAGAATTCGAACTGGCCGGAAACGTTGGATGGTCAGTTCAAAACTGGAGGAGTCGTTCTCCGCTTTCCTGAACAGCGAGCATCGACTCCGAATCGCCGGCCTAGATGTCATTCCAGATAGCTCAGATGACTGACCTGGACATCCATATAACCCGCAAAGTTGACCATGTCAGAACTGCAGTCCGTTGAGGCATATGCTGGCACCACAAACAGGCACCGTTTATTATGTCGGGTAGATTTCAGCTTAATTGATCTGATTAACCAAATGGAGCAAGCACGACTTTCCACTGGAATCCAATCCAGCATAGCACGTTCAACCGATTTCTATATCAACGTTATTGGTCACTAACGTTTCCAAGTTGTGCCCAACTTGTCCCAAGTATGTTTGAAAGCTCGCTCACCTGGTTCATCACAGTTCCTTCCACAAAACGGACGCCTTATTGTTAGTTCGGCTACTGTTAGCCGTTTTCAAAACTTCGTGCAAGACATTGAAAGCAGGTTAATTCGGCCTTGTATCCCAATTGTGAAGCTGTTTAAATCATTTGTGAGCCATCAGCAATCACCTTGTCTTGCTTTTCGATCGCGCGGCATGAATACTGATGTTTTATCTAAAAAGTCGTTCACAACAACGGTGGGCTACCTTGTTATGCTATCCTCCGTGTGGCTGTGCGAAGCGTGAACGTACATGGTAGTAGTTCTCAGTTGGCCCGACGCTTTTTATTTTCTGCAACCTGGTTTGTTCACATTTATACCATACTGTCCTGCTTGCTTTTTTCCTCATGCAAATTTTTTCGACCTTTGCAGAAAGATCCAACGATACTCTCCAACCGATTCTGCCAAACTTTGGGAGCGTCCACTTACCCGCCGTGCTGGCGTACGTTTCCAACCGGGACCGTGTCTGCAGGCTGCTGGAGTTGAACTGCGCAAACTTATGCAGGTGACATCGATGCAGTACGCCGAACAGCAAAGCGATTGCGATGCTAAAGCCATCCCACCAGACTGGCCCCCGGTCCTGGACGCAGCGGAAGATTCACGGGGTGAGGAAGCGTACGAAGGCGAAATGCGCTCTCTAGTGCATGATTACTTGGACTTCCGAAAACTGATCCTAACCATCGATCCACCTGGCGATGATGAACTTGTTGTCGGTGATGATTTGAACACATCCATGCTGTCACAAAGTGCTGCTGATCAACCACCCACCCAGGGTGAGTCCTGGTTAAAATGTGTTAAGGTTTTTAGCGTCCCACTCTTCATTTGTACTTGCTTGGTTCTGGCCGGTGCAACAAATAGTAGGGATAACTTGTGATTTTTTGGGAAGGAACAAACCTGGTTGTAAACATTTTCTGTAAGTGATGTGACTAACCTTTTATGGTAAAGTGTTGGGTGATCCTTTTCGTGGTTGCGTGGGTAACTTGCAAGTTAACTTACCAATTTCCCAATAGCCCTCTCACTGTCGCCTGCTATCTGGATTCCCCAACTTATTACCATTGGGTGCAAATCATTTGAACTGTTTGTTTGAGGCTAGCTTTGGCCTATTCCTCATGTTACCATCCTGAATCTGAAGTTTACTGCTGTAAACTCGTAGCACCAAGTTGACAAAGTCTGCAGAATTTTCACGTTGCGTTTTTATCCTGCAAGCAACGAACTGACAACGGTCAATTCACAACATATCGCGGTGGGTCAATTGTTCTACCGTGAAGCCAAGCTAATGGCGTACGGATCAGATCAGCGCTAGCAGTCTTGAATTGATATTTCAGACTACAACCGTGGGCGATGCTCTGGAGCCACCCACGTTCACATGAACAGGCCTTAGGATCAATTAATCGGCTTCCGATTTTGACTCTTGCAGGTGCTGTTGCTCGTGATGATAACCGACACTTACCATTTGTGTATTCGGTACCCATGAGGGACTTTTCCCTAAGAAACGTACTGAACCTCGCACTTCGCACTGCGTGAATCACTATTCAAAATTTAGGGGTGTCGTGATAGATTGATAATGATCGGAATATCTGATTGGTGGGTGGGCACTTACTACTTCAAGCTACTAGTCACCACTTCTCTGTTTACGAGAATCCCCACCATTTGTCTCACAACCAAGTCAGTAAATATCACCGTATCATATGTGGCTTGACGTACTACAGGTTAAAACAACATTATATGCATACTCCAAGCCTCAAATGCCTCGTTCCCTGACGATTCCCGCACAAGCTGCTGTATTCTGGGCGTTCTTCAGGACGAAATCGAACAGGGTGGTAGTGGACAGCATTTTTGTGCTCAACTGGAGATGGGCGTACGTGACGACTCACTGTGGAGAGTAACCCAGCATGATGTTAGTAGTGATCTGACGATGTTGACCTATTTATCAGGGACACCACTCCGATTCAGACAGTCTCGCTGAATGACTTGGTCAACTGAGTCAAAGGCAGTCTTAGCACCGTGAAGTGTGAGGACGGTGTGAGCGTGACGCGTCCCTGGTATCTGACGTGGCATGAATTTTCGGTCAGTGAACTCTCGCAGATGTAGGTCGCAATAAGGAGATAACTGATGATGGATTGTAGCTACCTAAACGCCATAGGTGTCGGGATGACCCCTCTACACTTGCTGCAGCCAAATCGTGCTCCATTACCAAAGACGGTGGCGTTACCCCACTCAGCCATAATCCGGTCCTCAACGTTGATCTTCTGGAGTAATGGTGAACAATTTTTGAATAAGCCTATCGAACAAGTCCAGGAGTGAATTATCTGACCCAGGTCTTTATACCGTTTCAGCCATTTGACTTCTCTGAAGTGAGCCGGAGGCGGAGGTTCCCCTCAATAAGCCAAGGGTTTTAGATACGTAGTATGGGTCGTCAATTAGTGTTCGTTGAAATGATCGAGACACCATTTCGTCCGTCTGTCCAGGTTGCTTCGGCGTTTTTACGTATGCTTTGGTTGGCAGGTGGTTTCTGTGTACCGCACTTCCGGATAGGTTGCAATGGTTTTTGGGAACTCCATGACGCAGAGGCATACACTATTTCGGTGGTATATTTTGTCCGTAGATTCTCAGGCTCATTTGTAACCATTCCTGAGCCAGTTGCGGTCGCTGGTTTGACGGCTGTCAGCCAAAGTATACTCATGACTTTCAAAGGTCCCGTATGATTACTGCAGAGTCCGGCGCCCACTCCTGTGCTGGGTGGGTGTGCTGCAAACGAACTGATTGAACTACATTGTGAATTAGACCAGTAGCCTTGAGTAGCCTCAGCTAGAGGGGTCGAAAGGTGCGCAGCTTTGTATTCGGGAGCTGACTGACGTCAATCCGACCTCTGCCTCTCAACTTCCCCTGTCTAGGCTTGGGCAACCTGGCAGTATCCCAGCCCTCGTGCTTCCATCGGGTGACATGGCAGCTAGGCACCGAAAGGATGTTACAGCTGAACAATTTTATTTTATTCTTTTATGCTGTTCACTGAAATGCACTATAGTCTTCGGGCAAATGGGGGCAAAGTCGACGTGTCAATCTTATCTGCCGTCTTCAAGCGTCTAGGCTATGTATTCTATCTGTGTCCACGGTCGGTGGAGAGAAGGTAGGTGTCAGATGCATTGTCTGCTTTTGTTTTGGCGGAAACTGATATTATGTAAAAACAAAAGGTTATTTACACACATTCGTAGAAGTTTCTCGCCGTTGTTTATGCGTTGATTATCTACAGAACGTCGACCACCCAGAGTCTACACCAGTTGTGCCAACCCGAGCGTTGACAGTTCCATGGGAGGCGAGATGGCTCAGTGTTTAGAGCGCGAATTTACTGACCGGAAGATCCGTGGTTCGAACCCGACCTCTGCCTCTCGACTTCTCCTGTCTAGGCTTGAGCAACCTGGCAGTATCCCAGCCCTCGTGCTTCCTCCGGGTGGCATGGCAGCTAGGCACCAAAAAGGGTGTTACAGCTGAACGCTTATCTTATTTACCTTGATAGTTCCATCTAACAGCACAGTTTCAGCGCAATGCACCTTACTCAGGTGCTTCTTGGATTGCCAATAAAAGTCGTTTTCCCGTGATTCACAACTGCATTCGGATCATAAACAACCGCTACAAAGGGGGTCTGGTTTATCTCTCACCTTTAACCTTGACCACACCGTTCCATCGCAAGGCATAAAGCCTGCTTTTAACCGGGAACCTGTCGCGCAGAGCGGATTTTCTTATCACACTTAACATTTTCGATGCCGTTTTGGCCTGTCACTGCGGCACAATTAACCATTATTCCGTAAAGCCTTTTGGAGTTGATTTTTTTGAGGATGCAGAACGATTCCTGTACTTGATTCTTGCGGTCAAGTGTAGGTAGCCACGTTGAAGCCCACCGATTACGAGGTCTGCGTCAATGCAGCTTGTTGGCCTATCTGTCTCAAACCCCCCTAATTCAAGTAAATTGCAAGAATCTGAGAGTACATTTAGACGTGATTTGATGGATTGTAACCCCATATTGAGGAAAGCTGATTGATGCCGATCTGGCTCCAAAAGTTTGTAGGATCCGAGAAAGCAAGTGGGTAACGGGGTAAAATAGAGGTCTGACAAGGTCGCTTGTGTGAAGAGAGTTGTTTGTTGGTGTGTGAGCCGCCAACACGGCCGAGCTAATTGCGTAAGGAGCCTTCACATGGAAATTACAGTTGTAATTCATGTTTGTGTAGCCAGTTTGTTACTCCGTCGCCCAAACCGAAGGATTTATCTTAAGGATATTCTTCGACCACTCAAGGTCTAATCAGAAAGCCAGATGGGCAAAGTACGAATATTGCGCCCCACTCAAGCTTTGTGGAATACGTTGAGAAAACTCCGAATGGCTTATGTGCGTACAGGGAAATAGCGAAGTGGTTTTATCTAATCCACTAAAATGCAGGCAGGTTGAGGAGTACAGCATGAAAAGCCGACATTAAAACCGTAAGACATTTAAAAAGACGCTCGTACAAATCAAGGGACCTCTTCCGAGAACACATGTCGGTGTCACCAAGTAGGACACCATAATGAGACAGTGTACCCCCATAACCTTGATTTCCAATTCCTGAGAGCCGCGGGGTGCGGACTCATAGGCCGTTCTGTTCACGTGGCCCCAGAGGAGAGATCTCAGTGGAATACACTTGTGACCACGAAGGCTATTCATTGGGACGATTACGGTCTGTTCTGTTGGCTAGGACCTCGTCTAGGTATTCCGCTGTACTCGAGGAATATAAAGCGGCCCCATTGTGCGAGAATTACGTTGGCCGGACGTTTTCTTGGCAAGTCACTCAAATAATGGACGAGTAAGCTGAACTACTTTTGTGCATTCAACTCCCCTTCAATTAAGCAAAGACCAGTGGTCAGGGTCCTACGGACTCTACAATGAGTTTAGACTTGCTTTGTAGTTATGGGTCGGTCGGTTTGAGGCCACTCTAAGACGTGACATATATTAGTTTGTTCTTGAAAAGGGGATTCGTGCACGCAAGGGTGGTACTTCTGACGTTGATTAATATTTCCAGCTTCCAGTAGACAGGGGTGATATTTCCATATCTTCAAAATTCGAACCATCCAACCATGCAGTTCTACTTCTGTTGTCAGTAGTTGTCCTTGGTTCCTCTAGTGAAAGCCGTGTGAATATTAATGCGATTAAATTTCGCATTTCTGCATTTCTGGCTGCACTCAATTTTTTCTGTGATGCAGTCGGTGATATTCACTGAACGCGCCCTTCAGGGCATGTTTTCCTTGTTACGTCACTTCCCATTCTTCGAGGGTTTCAAACGTCTTTGAGTTTCCTCCTCCACATGCAGGTGATCAGATGTTGGATTGGTCTTCACACAATCTTCCACAAGTTACCTGGACAAAACCCGTTGGTTGCCCGGCTCAACGAACTGCAGTTCCCATATAAGTTTTCTGTTGGCCCTGTTGGATCCCCAACGAACTGCTGACCTCTTGGCCGACTGTTTCGACGGTGTGAATGGCTCAGTTCATCGGTGGAGTTAGACGGGGTTTCTGTATATCCGGGCTCATTTCGTTGCAGAGTCTCTTTTTTTCGTGGCTTGACTGATTTGCGATGGTGGCAACTGGGCTAATAAGGCTCTGACGGTGGCGCCACTGAGGTTTGGCGGATTCCCGGCTGGCCACCGGTTTTCTCATAAATTGCTACATGGGCCGAATAATGACATCATGACATGAGAGAACCTGTCCCGCCATCAAGGAGTTTGACTCCTGGGCCACCGAGTTGGCACACGAAACGTATGACGGTTACGTCCGCCCTTAGACTACGTTAACTTGTACGAACTACCAAGTGAATCTGACAACAGTCTGCTG
This sequence comes from Opisthorchis felineus, assembly GCA_004794785.1. NCBI lineage: Eukaryota > Metazoa > Platyhelminthes > Trematoda > Opisthorchiida > Opisthorchiidae > Opisthorchis > Opisthorchis felineus. The sequence continues at coordinate 685,308 of SJOL01005865.1, read as the reverse complement.
TAATACATACTGTTCATACTTTATTGGTAGATCTGCATTTTCGAAACCCGAACACAAGGTCGAGTTACAGTAATCCGCCTTGTTGCTTACGCTACCAACTACGAACTTACGGCCATTCTATCGATGCTGCGGTGAGTCGCTCAGGCGCTGGTTTAACCATCATTTGTCACCGAACTGGGACTTCTGCACAACCGTCTCTGGTCGCTTATCAGCCTCTGCATTGTCCAAATTAGCAGCCGTTATTTGTTTATAGTTTCTACTTATGTGCCAGTAAATGGTGACCGATTTGGTAGGAAACATGTTACCAGAGCTGACCGGTGCTGAGTGACGCTTAGACCAATGGTTGCAGCCGAATCGAAATAAAGTCGGTCCCATATTCTACAGTAGTGTAGTGGCAGGAACGGACTTCTACTATGGATCGTCCGTGTCTAATAATCTTCAAAACTGTACTACAAAAGCCGCGCATGCGAAGAGCCATCAACCGTAGAAATAACACAAGAGCGCCCAGCAGTGCGACGAACGCCGACGAACTGATAGGGGAGGGCGACAAACGACTGGTAACTGACTGGGCGTAACACACAAGCGGTGAGACCATGTCGCACCAAGTCATTGGCTCAGCGGTACACTGAAACCAACAACAAATCGGGCAACAAGTTGAACGGGTTCGTTGATCCGACTGAAGCAGGTTTTGGACTGGAGTCAACTGGCTACGTTTGGTCAACGAAAAGAACTGAACATAATGAGTATGAACACCTAGGGATAATGTGCACGAGCCATTGGAGTTTCCCGCCCGCACCTGGTACTGTAGCAAATACATGCTGTCCAGTATGTAAAGTTCGAACGTTGTCCTGGTCACTCGAATTCCTAATAACGAAACTCATGATTTGATGTGCGACTTTGTGGTTTGTTAAGATTAGATTCAAGACGTGGTAATAATGATCTACGTCTGTATTCTTTAGTACCACCGGGCTGCGCTATCTGGTGCCTCTCTATTGGTAACCCGCCATGGAACTAGATTGATTATGTGGCCAATGGCTCCCGATAGTCAGATTGGGACTTAATAGGCATCGCCATGTATACAGTAGAGTATGTGGTATGTGATGCTCCCGAGCGTCCACCGTATGCGCACTGGATTTCAGAACAATCCCGGTCGCTCCTTGATGTGGGACGCTACATTCCGTCGGACACTGAGCATAATGCAGCTAGAAAGTCTGTTAGACTTCAACTCAGGTATAGCCTGTAGTGAAACGTGATGACATCAAAGGGCTCTGGAAATGTCGGTGGTCAGTACAGCTGCCAATATTCGAGAACTATTTTACCTCGTAAGCAAAACCAGTTGCCAGTGGGGCGATCAATTATAATAGTGGAAAAAACGATACAAGTCTTGTCCACTGGATGTATACCAGAATTGAGCGCTCTGTTCATAAGAGTGTAAGCCTTGTTTCCGTCATAAATGCTGATGGCTCCAATAGCCGTGTTTGGAAGACGATAATGAAGACAGCCTTATTTCTATGGCTTTGAGACCTGCCCGCCGACCCGAAGTCCTCGAACGTGTTCGAATATTCGAATGAGAGTGTTTTCACAACACAGCACCATGTTCACAGTGATGTGATCCATAGGCGAGAACCTGTTGATGAGTCAGTACGGCGGGTGAATCTTGTCAGATCAGGGTGATTGGGCTATGTACTATGTGCGCCAACATCATCTGACAAAGAAAACTCTGTCTACCTCAAATCCTTGTTACCGAAAGGTTCGATGCTGATTTGTGTGCGTAGTTGGAAACCCTACAGGGTACGCCACGTAGCCGATCCTGGTGGTAAGTATGCCACCGCTTCACTGCCCAACTGCCTGTTCAAAGTATCTCTTTTTATGCCCGGTTTGTGCTGGGTAGGCTTCACAAAAGATGCTGAGTTCTCCCGCTGCTGATGTCTTACTACATTGCGATGCCCAGATGTGTTTATTCAACGCTGTTCTTATATGTGAGTACTCCAAAACCTCTCCACTGTTCTGACGAGCTACACAGAGCTTCTTGCATTAAATCGTCATCCTTCTTTTCACTCTTTATTAGGGCCTTATTCCTTCATGGTCGTATTGCAGTCAGGCACCAGCACTTGAGATATTTTTGATGATGGTGAGAGGTGTGCAACACCTTGCGTTTCATGTCATGGGTTGTGCATTCAGCCTTAGAACACCCATGCGAGTCACTTCAAATACGTTTTATGAAAGATACCAGAACGTTTTGATTTCCAAAAGGTTTGGTTTCTGACTGTATTGGAATATCCCACGAGCACACTCCTGGGACATTGTTTCTGACATAAGGCATCGGGTGTTTGGTCAGCATCATTTGGCTGCAGTAATCTCCATCTGTCAAATTAGTCTGGCCCCTTGCAACTGCTCGAATTACTGCTTTCATATGTGAGGGTCCAATGACCAAGAAGTGATTTCCACTGCACCGACATCATCAAGCATGTTCCATTCTGTTTTCCATCAGTCTGTCCTCACTTCGGTGGGTAGGACTCAAACCCAGATGGGTTCGTTCTTGACGCGATGCATTCTTTCAACCCTCTTCACCTCATGACACCCGTTTATATTAATGCATTTAGTTAGCTATATTTGTCCTTTTTATGTACATCTGCAGTCCTTCCGGCCCGCTTGCGGCCTGTTCGGACGGTAGTCCCTCAATCTCATGACAAATCGTCTGAAGAAGAGAATGATTCCGAAGATTCCAATGTAAGTAATGGATATTTCCAAACCCCGTATCTGTTGCTGACTTTTATTCTCACGTTCTTAGCCAGTTTTTTTTCGGCAAGGTGATCGTTGATCAATGACCCAGCTATAAAAACATATGGTTATCTATGCTGTCAGTTTGTCACACCGGCGGTTGGAGGGGAAAAACCACACGCACACACTGCGTAACTGTGAACAATACTGCTGAAAAGACTTCTAGTTCAAATGGACTTAGTGTGGTTCTAAACCAGTGCTGCATTCGGCTTCGTGGCTAAGCTATGGCAATCAGTATCTCCAAATGTTCTGTGTTAATTGTTTCTGGTCACCTCGGTCGGCGGTCGAAGTTGTCAGCTTCACTTCATTGAAATGCCCGCCTTTGGATCGTCTCCACTTAGCACATGACTGGGCGGGAAATAAGATCCCGTCTAGCGTAAACAATGATGTGTGTGACTGCCTCACCTATCATGAATGAGTCGCCTCTCCTCAGTAGCTACTACCAGTTTGTCACCACCAGACTCAACTAGTGCTTCCGAAACGTCAATGATCAAATTCTTCAGGAGTCGTTCATCATTTACCATTGTACATTTTATTCCGATCTCATATGTAACCCCAACCCCGTCCCTCGAGTTGTTCTGTTCGAAAGAGCACAACTGCTATTTCGGATCATTTCTGTCAGGGAGCGGGGTTTGGTTTCCTCTGGACTAACTTGTATCTTCAGCCTGTCGTCTAGACTACGTATTCCCATAAGGATAATACGCACGATTTGTTTGAAATCGACTTCTCACACTACCGAGCGTGTTGGTTTTCAGGCTGGTGGTGCCTCTCGCCTGATGCTTGCTCAATCCGCACCCAACAAACGGCGAAAGCCTGGATCTAGTTTGCGTCCTGGCGCACCCCCAACTCGTAACATTTCTATTCGTCCGTCTAAAAAGAGGCGCAAACGGAAACGGCGATATGTGGTAAGTCTGTCGTGGTTGCCTCCATGCTCTGGTGACGCAATATCTCACGCCTCTAATTCTCATGTTATTCATTGTTCAAACTTGAATGATTTGCATGAAATGGACTAGTAGATGTGGGGCATGTTTTCGTCTAGCATTATCTTTACCGTATTATTTTCTTCCAACAGGCCCACGGTAGCTCTAGCGGCGAGGACAGTGACTCCCTTGGGGATTCGGAAGCCTCAGATCCTGACTACTAGCACCCAAGAACTCTGAACTTCAACGGCATTGCTGATGATGTCATCTTCGCGTCCCGTCTGTAAATTGGCGCGCCACTCTTGTTTAAACAGCTCATGCGAATGATTTTTGAAGTGCTTATTCACCTTAGCTGAACATCTGCATCGCGGATTTGTGATTTACAATTCTCGCGAGGGACACTAGTGCCCTCTTCACTCTTATCCGATGTATGCAGCTCAGATCATCGGCAGCAGCACGGATGCGCGAGGTTTCATCCTGTATCCGAAAGCATTTTGCTCTATATATATACACACATACACACACTAACATACAAAATATCTATCGTTTTCTCCTGAACCTTGTACATCAGTTGGCTCTGGTCAACACTACGGACGAGGTCAACAGTAGGGCGCTCGAGTGTCCCGTCGTGACCGCGCACTGATCGTACTTTAGGTTTCCTTCTTTGACAGTTACATTCCCCAACGGTTTTTCGGAAACAATCCAGCAAATATTCTCGTTGTTTTTTGATTACTTTCTTATTATCTTTGACCCCGTATTAGTATATACTTCGTCCATGATCATTTCTTTGCAATGTATAGTATTTTTGAGTACCTCTCCCCACAGACAACATCCTTCGTAAACTCTTTCGATGACAGCCACCCATCATGAGTATGACTTGCTGTAAATATGCACCGGATATTTCTGCTCATTTCTTGCAACCCGCCCGACTCCTTTGCATCGTGGTCTTCTAACCGCGCCTCCACTCTGATCTGTTATTTTTGTCCATGTGTAACGGCACTGTTAATGTTGCTACTATTTTGTGCACTATACGGCAGACTTGGTGCCATGTAAAGCCTTACGGTCCCCTATGCGTCTCTCCTGTATAGTTGTACATAATCTTTCAGTGGTGTCCTTGAAAGCCAGTCAACAGCGTGTACTTCAACAAATCCTGACTTGTCGTGCACTCACAAGGTCAATGTTTTATCTACTTCTCTTTATTCGTTGGATCGGAAGTTTCCTTATCGCGCTATTCTCTGTACTGCGTTCGTCATGTATTTATATTATCAGGAATTCATTGATCGAGCTAATTTATTTGATTGCTTTTTTCTAACAACTGCGTTCATTGAGTACCGTGCGTTCGTCTCGTGAATACCCAGTCACCGTCGCACATTTCTTTTAATATCTTGTGCATACAGGACACCCCAAGTGGACCGTTACCAACTGTCCAGATATATTGTTTTACACTATTGCTAGCCTTATCTGCGTGTACGCTCCGTGACGAAATAAATAGATTAAAGAGACCTGTTAGTAAGACTGCGTTGCTATACTTAGTACCGTCATCCTCGGCGAAGATGTAAGAGATGAGCGGAACAGATGGGTTCCAATCGCCTGGCTACAGTGAGTGCGTGTGGACGAACTATCTCAGTGGTTTCGTGCTCAGCTATAACTCAGGTTTCTACGACGGCCTTGCATTCTGTCGGGTCGCTCAAATGACTTGATAAGTCAACCCAACCTGGTTGTGTGTTGTGTTACCATTATTCCCCTTACGACTGCTGCTTTGCTTGATGAAATACCGATAGTCCCCGCGTGGTTGAGCTCAAGCTGGTGACTTTCATAGGCAATGATAGTCGTCGCGCCAAAAGTTCTACATGGTGGTTGTGAACACTGTCGCAGCTCGTCCCGCAGTGAATTGCACGCTTATCTCAGCGCTGCCTTAAGTATTTACATGTATTCAGTTCTACATAGTAGGTAGAATGTGTGATCGTTGGTTAGCAGCATCCGTAAAACTTTACCAACGAAAAACTTCCCAACGTTTTGCTGGAATAGGCAGCATCGCGCTTGCTAATTAATAGTCAAACTCTCATTTGTTCAAATGATGTGCCGTCCGTAGCTTATGATCAATTTGTACTATATTTCGTTATGGGCGACAATGTCATCGAAACTATGCTCCAGAGGGAAACAAATATCGTATTCACAACATCATTAGGTGTGCCTTAAATACGCTCCAACACTCCTGGCGAAACTAGCGAATTGTCTATTTGGTTTTTGAGGAACTGAGATGCAAACATTTCCTACATCCATAATTGTTACGCTAGTCTCACCAAATAACCGCTTGCGGTTCGCAACAAAATTGCTTTCTGAGGCCATTCTTTCATTCACAAGGTAATCTACTATGCTTATAAGAAAAGAATATACGAATGTTGAGTTTCCCACAGGAAGATCGTTTTGGGCCCATAAATTTCCCGAATGAAAAACATCAAGGTCAGTTGCTAAGAGATAATCCGTTAATAAACGGCTATGTATTATCTAAATAAAAGGGCCAAACAGACTACTTAATCAGGTATCGTGAAAATGGTATCTTAATGGCATCAATTGCCACAGCTTTGTACGGAAGTTCGCCTCCTGATCTGTAATGCCTTTGGGAACCGTCTGGTGAAAACCAAGAATCAGTCCTATCTCCTGTGTCTGCGTGCCAGGGCACGCCAACGCGTTCAAAGTTCTGGGGGTGCACTATCGGCACGGATTGCCTTTTGCACCGTGTGCGTGTCAATTTAGCTGGCCTCTACAACCATCAGAGAGTGCTCTGTGTATCCTCCCCCGTACTGATCGTTTATGTACTGTGAGACAATCCTACTGCCCGAAGTTCCTTCAGAGCCGCCACGCGAGCATTCCTCGAACATTGAGGAACATGGGTCGGTTGTATGGTGGTAGTAGTCACGGAGCAAAACTCGCACTTTGACTGCAGTTTCTGCATTCCTTTAGCTACTGTATGTTTCAGGTATGCTCGGGCAACCGCTTACTACCACTTACAACGGGCTGATTGAGTACACTCACGGATAACTTGAGCCCGCATTGCAGGCCACAATAATCATCTTGTCAAGAGATTCTACTCTTGGTCTTTCTGGTTCCCAAAAGACCACAAAAATCAATTTTGGAATGTCCCGGCAGAGCTGCTTTATGGCCGTGCTCCCTGACCACCCGGGGAAATGGTTCCTCCGAGGCTGCCATTCAAATTCCATTACGACTGAGTAGGTCGATCGATTACGCTAACATATGATCAAAATTAAGCTAGCCCACACCACAAAAGTCAACTTTAGTTTATTTACTATAGGTGTGAGCCCCCAAATTTTTGTAAGAGGCTATGACATATTGCCACCCCTCTGACCTCGATACCTCTGACCCTACACAGAATGGGGATGTACTCTGTCATCGACAAACAGGGAGCACGGGGAACCATCTTCACTGACATAGTGGGACCAAAGTTATTGGGGCAAACCGAAACGGTACTCCGAACTGGGCTCTGACACTTCAGGTTCCACGGTCAATACCGACAAATATTTAGCCCCTCTAAATCACCTCCTACCCGCGGTCCGGAAGAAACCGCGGAAAACTTATCTTCAGCTGGCCCGACTAACCGATACCACGTACTATCACTTACTGACTGTGGTACTATTTCCATGTCGGTCTTTGGCTTCCCATCCCGCCCACTTTGCTATACCAGAGGGCGAGTAGCTTCAGACGGAAATTTATGGAGAAAAAGTAAGATGACTGCAACTGTATTTGTAGGATCAACACGAAACGGTCCATAAGGTCACTGTTGAGGTTCCCGATACGGAACTTTGAGTGACGCATAGGTTCGACAATCCCGAATATCAAAAGGAAGAATTGTGTTCGAAATTCTACGTTACTATTTACACAAGGGTAAGCAAATATGTACAACAAACCTCGATTGTTCACGTTCGTGGCGTCAACAAGTGAACAGATCTGTCGCCGACCGGCACAGGGCAGTGCCAACGTCCGCACACCAAACAATGCCGAGCGGAATGATGGCTCAGTAGTGTGGGTTGCGGTCGTCCCTTCCGACGACAGTCTCATGATTCTCATTGACGGCGCGATCACACGGAACTCATGAGAAAACAAGTCAAGGCCAGCAAACGGGACATGAACGCCCATGGGTAAGTAGGTCAGCTACGCACATTCACACACAGACACACATGACAACACACAAGTATCAGACGGGACGGCTTCTGCGGCAAGGTGCGTGGCGGGTACGGATAAGCAAAACAACTGGAGATCAAAAGTACATAGGCAGAGTAAGGAAGAACTATCATAAGGCCAAGTTAGATTCAAAAGCCACAATATACTCTGTGCCTATCATATTATTGCATAGATGAACGATTGGCCTGTTGCTTCCCGAATGTCAGTGTAGCAGGAACGCCAGACTAAAATCAACAGGCGTTCGGTTTGTCGGATGACAACAGTTGGTATCACCGCCCGTTTTGCTTCCGGGCCCAGAACGGCCCGCTGGGTCCGTGTTTCAGGGCCAACATATAGTCATAAACAAAAGGAAACCAGCTGACTCCCAGTCCTAACCTCGAAACTGATCACAAACCCTATTCTGTTAATGACAAATACACGGAACACCGCATGCTAAATACGTAGTTTCTACAGATCTCTCCAATGCCTCAAGAATGTAATAATAATAATAATAATGATAATAATAATAATGTTTGTTCCCAACTAGTGGGTAGCATACCTTCAGGCATGATCATAAAGTCACAGTCAGAATAAGTGCATGACTGGTGGGGTTTGTGGGTTGCGGGAATTTCGTGGAAAAGGGGCGGTGCCATAAACAGTGGGCAACACCCGAAGTAGACTTGGTCACGCCTGAGGCGGCATGGGTAGGGAACCGAAACTACAAGGGCTCATTCTTTCTTATGGGGAACATATCAAATGAGACAAGATACTATCGTTAAGATTTGAAAGTGGCGGGCAAAAACAATACGAGGGAGGGCATAGCGGGGGAGAACAGAAGGCAGAAGTGGTATGCCTCACTGGGTACCGTAACTTCAACACTTTTCCCATCGAGTATACCCACCAACCGGACCAGAACCCAGGGACATTCTTTTCCAGGCATTCAAACGGTATGTTCAAGATTCTCCTGTGTAGGGGGGCTTCGGCCAGTTAAACGTCCTGTGAAACAAAGACCAACGTGGGCCGAAATCCAGCACGACTGTACGTCTCTGCGCCAGCTGCATTCTCATATTGCCTCCTCTCCGAGGACTTAATGTGACCAGGTTGTTGCCGATTGAAAAGTCGTTTCGGCTACGTACACATCCCAAAGACAAAATTTCTCTGCGGCACCTTTGTCCATACTGCCATTTGTTTAGGTTCCACACCAAACGACCCTGCAGTGTGACTGCCCCTTTGGTGCTGGCTAATGGCACTGTACTATTTGCCTTCTTGTTTTGCTCCTCTTTAAACAATTCCTCATCAACCTCCTCACGGTGTTATTCCACCTTCTCTCATGCGATTCCTCCACTGTACGTTTTTTCTCTTCTATCACTGAACCCTGTAATTACTCCAAGTTTTAGTTATTTTATCAAATGCTGCGCTTACCAGCCGCTTAGCGACTTTCGGTCTGCGCGTCATGGTAGTGTGGCAATGACGCAGTGGGTTGTGCTTTGCCCACTGAACAACGTTTTCGAGAACCGACAAGCCCAAATGCCTTTCCCGAATCACATTTCCATCGTACCTGGTGGTTCCCTCTAGTCGACATTTTTCCGCTCTACCATTTCACTTGGTTGATTCCCCAAAAAAGCTGTATTTATTCCACCAACGTTTGCCTTAATGCGGTGATGTTGTGACGGTACCTTATATCATGCCCATCTAATCCCAGTCATGGTCTTTCCGCGCATTTCTTAGAGCGCAGATTTCATCAAATAGTTCGTGGGTACTTCCACCAATTTTGCAGCCACTTAACGCGAACCACCAGATAGTCTCATTAAGAGATTAGTTAATGTATTTGTCTATGCATTACACATCTCTCATAAGTTTTTTGGAAACCCTTCGACAATCGAAGGACGGCTTTGCCTTTCCTGAGGCTCATCAGGGGGTTGGATCCACCGAGCTTCCGTCAACCTCATGTTCTACTTGGACCCAAATTAGACGGACCATCCTAAACGGGACATTTAGCTGGATTCAGCCGAGTGTCTTGTCAAAACCAAATCAGTGTAAAAATGAGAGCATCTATCGAAATCTCTCCTATGTGGGCCTAAGTACAGTGTAAATTTGACGGAAACCCGTGGAATGCGCCTAACCGATGAGCCCCAAGAATAGCGAAACAGGTCGTGCACTTTCGAAGGGTTTTCAGCAGCCTTATGGGTAGCATATTACATCGCTGATCCTTGGCCGGAAACTACTCTTTCCTGAAAAACCTTTGTGGATGAAATGATAAATGTCACGTCACAACGTTGCCTCTTGTTGTATGTACGCTCAAATAAAAATCACTCTAATCTAAGTTCAATTTGTCGAGATTTGTTTTTAATTAATCTCCCCTCTTAATTATTGGCGGGCATTCGACTTTGAACTTGGTGTGCTATGGCTTAAGGCGCTCAGTATTCGCACAATGGAATTAAAATTTCGAAAGCTACGACGTGTCCATGATAGGCTAAAACATACAGGCAACTGAGTTCAGAATAACAGTCCAAACTTTTGAGCCCCATCTAGGCGTCCCGGGGTCCCAGAGATGATAGGAAAGTATTTCACTAGTTTCCCCCAGGGGTATAATTGCTTCAGTGGACAGCGAAAAAATGAAAGTAGGTTAGGGTGGTTTTTTGGTTTGAACGCATACGCAACAAAATGCAACATTTTGGCGTAAAACGTTTTATTCCATTCACGAAGGTTTTGCAGCTAAAAGCACTGTGCGGTCAAGGAGCCCCATGACTTAATTGGTTTCAGATGCATTTGTTGAGAAATTAGGGGCTGTCCGCTCTTCATATTTCACGAAATTTTAGAAGGCGTTGAAGGAATACGTGAACGATAACTATGTAGCACTTCTGCGTGTAGCCAATATTCTAGGTACCAGTGCTGTTTTGCGTTACGAGTGGGTGTACTATAAATTCAGCAGGCTGCCAGAAAGACAAACGGAAAGTCGAGGAATCCGAAGAAGCTAGTGAGCCGGGCGTATTCGCCATTAACACACAGTGCGCAAAGCACCGGCTGTCCAGTGCATTTTTGTCTAAGGAGGCAGGGGAATATCCCCTCGTTCACCTCTTGTTATCTTGAGCGCAACCATAAGGCTTCCAAGTTTTTGTACGATCGGCTTCCTGTAAATCGACAGTTAACCGAAGTAGAGTTCGGCACCTGCAGGGCCCCGCTGGAGTATGGACCGTCGTCGTGCGAAGTGCAGCAGTTTGTGGCCGACGAATTCCGCAGGGTTATTACTACTCAGGGCACAGAACTACCACCGGAAGTATCGGCCATCTCTGTTGAGTAAGTGGCACATAGTTTAGTTTTACTGTGGCAGATGTTATGCCTTCGGTGCTGGCAAAACTTCGAGAGGCCGGACGCGTTATTGTGCTGCAGTCAGAGGATGATCACCATAGCCACATATGTTTCGCCAGATGGCGGCAAATAGCGCTGTTCCGATGCTTTCCGGATGTAGTAAATACCGACGGAACGCATGCGACAAATCGTTTGGGGTAAGTCCTCTTAAAGTAACTTATATCTGTCCTGTAGATACAAGCTCTACGCCTCCCTGATCACGGGTGGCATGGGTTCCGGTCGTCCGGTTATGTATGCCTTCGTGGAAAGCGAACAGTTTGCTCCCATGCGCAAACTGTTCAGCTTGTTCAAGGAAATGATAGGTGAACAGTATCCCATGAAGACTTTTGTGACGGACAAACTGGCTGCATAAATGCCGGCAGCGATGTCGGGTTATGTTACTTTCATATTCGAAAAGGTATCGGGAAGCACGTATGTATCATATAACATCTGTGTTTTTGGTCACAGGCACTCTGCGAACAGCCGGCACATATTCCACCGTATGGCATGCCTGGACAATGCCATACAGTAGGTTATTGTTTATCATAATGCGAGCACACAGATTCCGACAAGACCTGCAGCTGCTTCGCCGCATGGACTCACGGCCCGCTTGTTGTATATCACCTGCAGACGGGCTGTAGGCTCACAATCCAAAATGGTCCATTTTGGTAAAGTGACCAGCAGCCGTCTGGAGAACGCAAACCTCCGCCAGAAAAACCGGGTGCACCACTCGGACACACTGGAGCATGCCATACAGATGTCCCGGCATGCCGAGTGGCTCATGCGGGAAGATGATATGCATACGTCATACCATTGCAACCGACGGTAAATCCTGGAGGGCGACGGCAACGTTCTGAACGTTCTCTGTTGAATGGCTACGCACGCGTCTTCCATCGTTTTGGGGCACTTGGGACCGCGAACCCCAAGGCCGCACAATCACGGTGCCGGAACAAAAAAGCGAACTCAATCTACGTCAGCTCACTTTTAGTTCCTGGTGCAAACACCCAGGTGCTCCCAGACGGTCGACCCCTGTGCCAGTAAATGCACGTGCCCCTTCGACCAGATGATGTGGCTCCCCAGTATCCATTTGTTCTCCGTATTTAGAGACCAGTAGGCCCCAAGCAGTAAGAAATATGAATCGTACGTGTCTTCTTGGGACGCTTCTCCATCCACCAGCGGTGACTGTTGGCTTACAACCTACCGGAACAAGTTACACCCCCCTCACTTGTTCCCAAGTCAATTTTCGACGACCGGCGCAAACAACTTAGCCAAGTGGTGAATGAACTTCGGGGGCTGGAACTCGGGATGGCCGCGGCAGTCATTAGGCAGTTGACTGCTCAGGGACAAATCCTCCTGCGTCAAGGCTCGATGTCTGCAACTGACGACCTCCCGTCGGTGGTCGAGGATAATGCCCCTCCAGCCCAGATGGCGGCCTAGGGACATAGACTTTGGCTTCAGCTTGCTTTGTGACGGGCTGACTGGTGGCAGTGACCGCTGGTGTGCAGCAGACCGAGCATCATATCATGTCGACTATTATGATGGTGAACCTTGCCTGTTGTGCGGTAGCGATCCTCAGACTTATCCCAAAGGTGAGTCCTCAGATGATTAATTTATTTTTGGTTCTTAGCCCCCGACCAGTACAGAGAACGCAGAGGTGTGCCTGATAAACTGTCCGCAAAGAAGGCACCTTATGATGTTGACCTGGACCGATGCAGAGACTCCCAGTACAGTGTGTCCCAGAAGTATGTGTGCGTCCATATTTTCAGCTCCAATGAGGAGCTAATCGACAGCCGCGAGTTATTAGCATAGTAGCAGAACTAATGCTGTAGAGCGCCAGTTAGAGGACAGAGACGACGATGATTTCGTGTGACTCATACAAGGCTCATCGATTCCAGACTGTCCGTCCTTTGATGAGACATCATGCATTTCAGGCAAGTCTCGTATTTCTTGAGGCCCAATAGTCAGTAAGCACCAACCTACAGGAAAGAACGCATTACAATTCAGCCTTTGAAGATGGCGTTGTGTAAAAAAGCCTCCACGAGATCGTCGTCCGTGAAGTGCTCCTTTTATAGAGTAAATATTGCCTCCAGTTTTTCAGCCGCCTGCCTCATGTGATATTTTGATAACCTAACCTAAATATTCCTCTCATTTCAGGAGGTTACTAACTCAGTGAAAACTGCGCACCAGGAAGTCCGCACGCTTCCCGGCAGGACATATGTACTAATCAAAACGACCAATAAAATTCAAACTTTTCATCTCCTAAAATTTGGACCTTCGACTTCTCCCGGTGAGGACGGACGGGCGCACGTCGTCCAGTTGATTAGGCAACGTGGACCTCTTGCCGCATGTTAATCGTGTATGTCAGCTAGGTTCATTCAGCTGTCCACCATGAACGACATAGGCTCCCTGTGGTTAGCTGATTAGACATCGTGGACCCCTAGCTGCGTTTAGTCCTGGGCATCAGCTAGGTTAGTTCAGTTAGGTTTGGTCAGCTGTCCGCTATGGTTTCAAGGATTCACGGTTTGATGCACACAATCGGGACCTTCGCCCAAGCTCCCCGGGTGGGGTTTTTCTTTTCACCTGAAACGCACAAGCGAAAAATGGGTGTAGCACTGCTCTTTAAGCTCTCGGCTCGGGGCAGTAATCTTGTCGGTGTGATGGCTCAACTAACAAGGCGTCCAAGAGTGCTTTGAACCGAGCACTAGATGCAGCGTGAACAACTGACGAAAGAAGGGTTTTCCACGGAGCAACTACCGGAAATGAGAAAACCTGTCGCCTAATAAATGTGGGAGCTTGAAAATCTTCTTACCATGTCCTCGCCATGTGTTAGCTGGGTCAACTGTGAAAAACATGTTGACCAAACCTTGTTCAAACAGAGCGTAATTTTAGGTCCCTTCGGAAGCGACGATACGCCTGGGGAAATAGGCCAAGCATCGCGAGACGCATTTCATAATCAGCGGATTTAGGGCCGGCAACCATTTTCGTAGCAGCTCGTTAGACACGCTCACCGAGGATTACTTCTTTCGTGCGTCCTGAGTAGGTAACTTGGTTGGTGTATTCAAGAAGTGGTCTGACGTAGGCCCCGTAGAGTGTCTGAGAGTCCATGTGAGTGTGTTATGGGCGAAAGTTTGCTGAATCATCCGTAGAACGCCGAAGGCCTTTTGAGCCGACTTTTCATGGTCCGGTGAGAAGGATATGCTTGAAGAGAGCCAGATACCTATATCCTTTTTGGTATCTGTCCTCGTGATGTCTTCTGGTCCATTCCTACCATTCACGACAAAGGCGTTCGCTGAGTCTCCTCCGAATGATATATGGACGCACTTTTCGTCATTCAGGGGAATGTTCCAGTCTAACGGCTACCGCCTTATAGCGGCTACATCCATTTGGAGGGCACTGGCATTTGAACCCCATGGTTTTGAGTCGTCCGCAAAAAGTAGACACGGAAATGAAAAAAGGTGGAAGGTTGTTGGCGTAGACCAGAAAAAGGAGTGGTCCCAAAACAGAGCCTTTAGTTATCTCAATGGAGACTGGCGCCGGGGAAGAATAGGTCGGGCCAAATTTCTCTCCAAATGTTCTGCCTGATAAGAACGCCATAATTCAGCATCGAATTTCCCCTTGAATCCCGTAAAACTCGAGTTTGTGGAGAAGCGGGACGGGCGGAACTCGATCGAATGCCTTTGCCAAGTCAAGAATATAGCATCCGTTATGAGTCCTTCGTCCTTAGCTTGGGTTAAACTGTTCATAAATACAAGTATGTTTGCCACGCAAGAACGGCTTGTGAGGAATCCGGGTTGCACTAGGGATATCAAGTTATTGTTGGTGAGGTGGTTTAAGATAGCCCGCTTCAGATTGCGCTCTATCACTTTGCACGGTACGCTGGGGAGGCTAATAGACCTGTAGCTTCAGGGAGCTATTAGGTCACCGATTTCGAAGATTGGCGTGAAAATCACTTCATTCCAAGTAGGGAAATTTTGCCTTCGTTGAGCGGCCGATGAAAAACCAGGTAGAAATGCTTTGCTGGTTTTCTTCAGGATCCTTGAATGACCCTCGTGTGGCCCCAATGCGTTGAAGGGATTTGTCTTGTACGAAAGTTAAAGAATGTCCTCCTCCGTAAAGAGCAAGTTCGTAGTTACTTCGTGAGAAGATTGTATGTGACGAGGTCACTGGGGCAGAATGCAGGCATGCATAGTAATAATAATAATGTTTATTCCCAACTTGTGGGTGGCATGCCGTCAGGCATGATCATAAGGTTACAGTCCGAATAAAAGCATGACTGGCGGGGATTGCAGGGACAGGGGGTCTTGGGAAAAGGGATGGCGTCATAAGCAGGGGTATTATCCGATGTAGGCATAGTCATCACAAAACCGGCATAGGCGGGGAGGCACAATTACTATGCTTTTTTGGAAAGAACATCGATCAAGATCAGATCGGTAGGATTTGAAGGTGGCGGGCAAAGACAAAACAGGGGGCAAAACAAGGGGCCTTATGCCTGACACATGACAAGAAAAGTGAAAACTGTGAAAAATGAGGAAGCAGAACATCAGATCCGGTGAAGCAGCAGAGTTGGCGTCATCCAGCCAATCAATTTGGACTGAACCTAAAACCACCGATGAGGCCTCGTGGCCTTCGACTGTTGGGCTCATGGCCAGGGTCACAAAAAGCGTAAGTGGGGATGGTGAGGTGAAGGGTTCAGCAAAGCGGATAACTGTTAACAGGAACCTCAGGATCATGGTGTACAGTGAAACAATAGAGGCTCACTGGTGGCGCTGATGTGGAGTCGGGCATAATAGTTCTTTGGAAGTCTGAGCTAGTGGCAACACACGAGCCGGAACGCGAACCGTATAGAAAGTTATTGAATTTTTCGGGAAGCACAGATACATAAAAATGGTTAAATTCGAACGAAAGGATCCGTAGATTGGAATGAACATGTCGTGGAGGCAGCTGGGAATAGGTAGGGAGCCTGTTCGTATTTGCAGTTAGTGGAACGACTGGGCGAGAAGGTACGGTCGAGAATCGGAAGGGAATAGTTGCGGGTGTGCTATCAAACTGGGTATGGCAGTGCCGTGCCATCATTGGCCTGACATACTTCGATTTTCGGACAGCCCTGTAACGGACGTCACATTTATGGTCATTGGGCTGGGATGTGCAATTCTCTGAGCAGCGGGATTTTTTAGGCTGGCCAAGGAAACAAAGGTGGAACGAAGCCGATATAAGATCGCAGGGTTTTTTCGGCCCGGTTGGGGATCCCTGTCGGTGTAAATTCATAGGCCACCTGGAGTGGATGACAGCCAACCAGGTCGTCCATACCTGATATTGCCGAAGTTCAAAGCTTGGGAAGACGAGGGAATGGGATGAGATTAGCAACGCATGGTGAGTTTGAGGAGACAACAGACGGGATAATGTGCATTACTATATATAGAGAGAAAGACTTGACATCTACCGCTATTATGGTCGCGACAGTGAGTGATTATATGAGATGGGATAGGGATGGATTTGCACTTAGCCAACTAGCAACCAAGCAAGGGTTGTGTTTGCTAACATATGATAATGAAGTACAAGAGATCTAGTGTGAACCGTTATAAGTACGCAGAGACGTAGTGTGGTTGGGGAACTCAGAAGTATAAGGACTGACGAGGGTGAACTTCCGAGGTGGTGGGCTAGCTTATCTGGTGTTTATTACTTGAGTTGGGCAGTACGATAGCATAGGAAAGTAAGTGTAAGAGAAGTAGTCTCCAGTCCCCGAAGCACTGCTATCAGCTTCAAGTTAACAAGTGGTGCATGGCGAATGAGTATTGTTTGGGCACTCGTCTTGCATACTGGTAGCAGAGGGTTAGGAGCCTCTGTTTACATATATTTCTCATTGTATATGTTCACTCTTGGGAGAAGTAGGTAGGTGCGTGTGTTTTGTTTGGTCGACTCAGTGGGCTTTGATGCGGTACAACCCCAATTATGACGAAGGCAGATATAGCTCCATACGTCGCCATGGGCATCACAGAGTCCTCAGGCTATCCCATCTGTGTGTTTTTAACGAATTTCTTTCTTCTCCTTTTTTACAGACGGAAGCTTATTTTCTTCTTTTTTTCATCGTCTGTAGTTTATAGCTTTGCCAGTCAAATGACACAACCGGGACCAGTCCTGCACAGCAGCAACAAACAGAAACAACTGTGCTGTTTTATTGGTTTCCTGAATTAAAGGCCATGCTCAGAACAACCGGCGATGGGTGAAGCACCCGTGCTACTGGAGGGGTGATGGGTATACGAACGCACCATGGTGCAACACAACAGGGAGATCCTCCCCGCAGGACGTACCGACCACCACACGAGGTTTTCATCCCTCGTGCATGCTACCAGATCTGCAAGGTGGCCTGCCACCATTAATTGTGAACGTATCAGCTGGCACGGAGCAGCGGCAGAAAGTTATATGGGACTTGGAAGAAGAGAAGTTTAAGCTATAGACACTTGACCAGCGAGTCAGAGAGTCTAATTCTTATTGGATCTGGCGAAAGGCAAGAGCTTTAGCAGAGGGGAGAAATGTGTAAGCAATTTTATATCGTCCGCGAAAAGGAAGGGTTTACCATGGAATACGGCGTCGAAGACGTCATTGATATATAGTAGAAAGAGGATGGAACTTAGCACGCTCCTCTGAATGACCCCACAGTTGATCGGTAGTGGGGATGACTGGTTGTTACTAGTTTGTGTTATCTGTGACCTATCAGATAGACAGGAGGTGAGCCACCAAAATAAGGATCCGGTGATGCCAACAGAATTGAGTTTCTTTAGAAGGGATGCGTGAGGGACCTGGTCAAAGGCTTTCCGTATATCCAAATAGACTGTGACAATAGAGTGTCCGGCATCATAGGCTGCTGTGACGGTCTCAAAGAAGTAAAGTTGGCAGCCATTGACGAACCTTTGAGATAGGAATCCTTACTGTCGATCACCTATGGTATTTGTAGCTAGGAGGAACCTTATTAACGGGCCTTTGCTCAGACGTTCAAGGGTTCGCATTAAAGGGGGTATGATGGATCCCTCGGTAGTTGGAAGTAGTTTGTGTCGATCCGGATTTAAAAAGAGGGCGAACAACAGATTGTTTCCACTGTGAGGGGACGATTCCACAGTTGATTGAATGATTAAAAAGATTTAAGACAAGGGTTTTGACATCTTGACCGCCTTGCCTTGGGGCACGCGATGGTATGCCGTTGGCCCCCGGCACGGCAGTCCTTGAGGGTTTGAAGAAGTGCAGATACATCAACTAGTGAAATGGTCGCGTTGCTAAGAGACGGGCGGTTACTCTGTTGTGGAGATCTGAAATGTGCAGCGGGGATCGTGGGATTGAGTTCGGGAGGAGAGGGCAAGTAGCAGCTGGCAAAGTGAGCGTTCAGGTGGTCGGCTATATTGACAGGATCGGTGATAAAACTACCGTCGGTGGAACGCAGACAAGTAACTGAGTGACTGTTTGGGGTACAGCGCCCACGGAATTGGCAGCTGAGTAATTTGCAGCGGGAAGTGTCCCTGAGTGTGGTGCTCACTTCACGGCACTCGAGGGATAGCCGTGAGGACGGTCGGTCAGCTGAAAGCTTGCTGACGAGGAGTATTAATGAGAAATCCCGAGTTTTCCGATATTCTCTGCCAGCTCGGAATATTATATTGTCCAAGGTTTTCAATAACTTAGCATGCCGGGAAATATCAGGGTGAAAACTCTTACTGGGAGATTCAAGGTAGAGAGAGGTCAATAGATTTTGGTAGAAGATATCGCAAATGCGTGGTGTTTGTCGAGAGAAAGAAGTCGTTCCAGTCCCGGGAGGCCAGCAAGGATGAAAAAGCCAGCAGAATATCCGGGGTCAGGAGGTGAGAGGGGGAAGGACTCGGAGGAACAGTTTCGCCATACCTGACTGCGTTGCACGAAACGACGCAGTGATCGCAACCTGGGAAGCATGGACCAACTGTGGCCGTAGCCAGATGACCCTCAATTGAGAATATTAGGTCTAAGGTATGTTGGCCACGAATGGGGCTGCGCACAATCTGAGACTAGCCCTCTACACTAAGTTGGGCAAGCAGCGAGGCGTAACAAGCAGGGCCCAGAATAGGAGACTAAGAAATGTCCGGTAGGTTGAAGTCACCCAGCATGAATTTAGACGAATGGGGAAGGGCATGTTCAGTGGAGATAATACGGTCAAGTCAGTTATCGAAGTGGGGGAGGGGCGGTGGTAGATGGATACAACCTACCGTACATGTCGCTTGGTCTGTTCTATGGAGATCCAGATGGCCTCTGGAATCCCTTCTAGACTGGAATCATCAATGGGGCGTTGCACAGAGTTCCGATTTGGAATAGATGGCACAGCCTCCACCACTTGAGTTTCTCCTGTCAGGGCGGCGGACATTATAACCAGGGATTGAAACAGCCGTGTCTGGAGTTTCAACTGAGAGCCGTGTTTCAGTCACGTTGCGCAATGGCGATAATGGCACGGAGAATATGGGCTTTTGGCAGCAGTGAGCGAGTGTTGAACAGCCTCATTGATAGGTCCATTGCCGGGCACATCATACTAATTAGGAATTTACTAATCTCGCTTATGGTGGAGATTGGTACTAGGGAGAAATGGGTGGGGGTTAAGGGTACATGAAGTAGAGTTGACTAGGCGTGTGTCCGGAATAGGTCGAAGTGTATTCACCACTGGGGGCAGGGGGTAAATGGCGGGTGAAGTATGTTTGAATCCGCGGCAGAAGATAGAGTATGAGGTTCATTATGGGGTAGGGAATATCTCTGGAAGGCTGGGATGCAGTTGGAAGTGCTTGGAAGTCGGGAAGGGTTTTGGGACATGAAATCATTCGCATCGGCAGGAGGTATGCAGAGTGATATGGTGCAGAAAAAGGCGGTGGGTGTGGGGGGATAGGTGGCATCCGAAAACGGTCTATAGTTGGGACGGAAGTGGGTGAGCAGGGTGGTGGAAGCACATAAGGATCTGAGCCGGTCGCCGGTATTTGGGGAAGTGAGGCTTTGCCAAGCTCGCGGCACGTGTGGTTTGAAGTACTTGCCATGTAATTGTGGGAAGGCCGGAGCAAAGTCCAGTTATCTCGTGAAGAACAAGGGACAGATTCTCTAGGTTGTAGTTGAGGGTGTCTCACGTATCGCGGCCTTGACGATAGATGTTTCAGTCCGAAGGCGCATTTTGGCGGAGGCGGAACGCGGAGAGACAGCAGGTCAGGTGGTCTTTGACGGGCCCAGGTGCTGTCATTGTCTGGTGTAGTAATTGCTCTGCCTGGGAGACGTGCCGCGTCAGCACCAGGAAGGAGTTCTACTGGGCTGATGGGGGCATTTGCAGCTTTCGCGGATGGTGAAGCAGAAAGTCCATTTGCAGGGGCGATGGAGGGCTCAGGGTCTTGTAAGGCTGTGAAGCAAGAAGCTACTGGATAGTTTGGTGTGGGTCCAGTGCTAGGAGCAATCACAGAGCACTGAGAGTATAAGGGTTCAGTGTAGGTGTCAACGTACGTACTGGTAGTTATTGGCCTAACGGGTTTAGGTACGACAGCATATAAAGGGTCAGGTTTTCGGGATGTAGTTGAGGGTGCGTTACGTATCCTGGCCTTAACAATAAATGTTTGATACCGAAGGCATACTTTGGCGGAGGTGGAATGCGGAGAGACAGCAGGTCAGGGGGTCTGTGACGGGCCCAAGTGCTGTCATTGTCTAGTGTAGTCATTGCTCTGGTTGGCAGACTTACCGCATCGGTCGTTTCAGGACCTGGAGAGAGTTCTACTGGGCTGATGGAGATATTCGTAGTTTTCATGGGTGGTGAAGCAAAAAGTCCATTTGTGGGAGCGATGGGGGTCCCAGGGTTTTGTAAAGCAGAGGCTGCTGAATAATGTAGTGGGTTCAGTGCTGGGAGTAGTCAGAGAGCACTGGGAGTCTAAGAGTACCATGGGAGCGACAACGCAAGTACTGCCGGTTGATGATGCAACAGGTTCAGGTAACTTCTTTGTAGGCTGTCTTTGCATTCGAGTGCGGGCAGCTAATTTTTATGGTTTGGAATTCTTTGGTAGAGGAGAGAAGAGCCTTGGATGATAGCAGACGCGCGGCATCCTTTTCATCCTGGAATTGCATCATTATTGGACAGCACATGGATGGTTTCAGCTTTCGGAGCCGTCGAGCTGTGCACATGGAGAAAAGCATGCCACATGCAGTCAGGATGGCAGTTTTGGTATGTTCAAGCGGAATTCGATCAGGCGCGTTGAATATTGGGACACAATGCCGGCACTTGACGCGCTGACAAATCTCAGACGCAATCGTGTCGATAAGAATTGACGCTTTTTCTAAATTGGTTTGATCGCATGTTGCGTCAGGAGTTAGCAGGCATGCAATAGACTGTATGGTTTGGAGGGAGGTCATTACATTTTCTATCGTGCGCAGACGTGTTCTGAGGTTTTTCAGGTCTTTCAGGGCCTGAGATTCAACTAGCAGCTGTACGAGAAGAGTGTTGCCAGGTTGAGGAGGCAAATATATGTAAGTTAGCACTACTGAACAATCTGAGGTTGCTCGGAGCACCGTCTTTGCCGGCCTCGAACGGTGAGGGGGTTGGCAGCTGGGACTTCTGGCTGTAAGGCGCTTCTTTGAACATACTGGGGAGATAGATTATGGGGATTCGGGGTCTAGCAACCGCTTTGAGGAGGAAGACGGGAGCGGTGACATGATGGGATACCCGGAGCAGGTTAAGGAATAATTGATTTGGGGGAATACGGTTGAGAGAGCTGTAGGGTAGTGGGAAAACTCTTGATTGTATCGCGAGGGCCTCAGTCAACCTTAGCCATCTATGTGAGCTGGTAGTTTAGATAGGACTTTGGAAGCGCGGGATAGAGGCGGCACGTCGACAGGGGCGATTATGTAGATGAGGACTAACGTGCTCGACGAACTGGGGACTAACACTGACGAGATTAGGCCTACTGAAGAAAAAGACCTGTTGGCCTTTGTGATCGCAGCTAATTTGGGGACAACCGTAAATAAAAAGTTATCTAGTATAAAAAATGGTTAAAGAACTATGGATGGGCTAGTATACGAAAAACGTTTCCACAACACCTGACCTTGAAATTTTAGCTTCGCGGGTTGGCGTGTAGTGTTCACTGTGGGTACTTTTGGGCACCCTGTGGGTCCCTTGTTTCCGTCCCCAAAGGAGAAGGCGGTTTGCTTATTTCTCTGGCGGTGTCCCATGCAATTAAACACCATATTTTTGTTTTTTCAGGCGAGGTGCAGTATCGTAGCTTGTTTTGGTACTTTCCATTAGTGGATTTCTGATTTACAATGGTTCCGCATTTTACGAGATGCCAGCTCGTCTTCTTTGTCGCCTGTAGTCATCTTTTTGAAATATAGTTGGGGTCACTTTTCCAGAAGTCTTCAACATGATCATCCTGGCATGTTTTGTCAGTTACAGTGGAGAACTCTGCTGCAATTTGTCGCCAAACTTCACCTACGGACAGAGGTCAACAACTTCTGCAATCCTTACGTCCTCCAAACTTCGCATGATGCATCCGAAAATAATGAACGTGTCTACTGCGATAATAACTCGCAGTAGAAATTATCGAGGTCCCAGAACACAGAATTCGGTATCTGTCCAGTCAAGCAGGAAACGCAGCAAAAAATTTTGCATCCACAAACACAATGTAGACTCTAGAAAGCCCAATGAACCATTTCGGCTGCAGGACTACCTGCAACCTTAAAGTATTGCGACATCTCAAATATCGCGCCAACAGAAACACGACTCGGTTTGGTACTACACACACTTTCGAAGTGGACCCTCATAAACAAGAAATCCACATAGAGTAAGTTGAGTTTGCAAGTAAGAATATTTTGAGCTGGTTTCTTGTGATACCGATGATGCAGATATTTCCTCATACATTAATGCGCAGCTTCACGGTAGGTATTCATCAGCACCCAGTCATTCACTTGAAAGGCAAAGTTGCATCCAAAATGAGCAAGACGTCTTCGAGAAAGTGAGGCATTCACTAGCATAGAGAGTTGCCATGGTTGCAACGGTTCGCTTGGGGTTATATGAGCTAGGTGGGTCGAAAACAGAAATCGTGGGGAATTCACAACGTTGGAAAAAAGGATGATACATCGCCCGTCAAATTCTCCAAATCGAATCAGCTGTCGGCTTGATTAACATATTATACCTGCGCTTCACTTGTATCAGCTAGCTTAGCCTCCTATGCTAACAGTATGAGCCCTCTCCTGTCGCAAATGGTGTGCTCGATAGTATACAAACACATGTGCGTCCCTTCAGTATACAAAACCCATCACTACTATCCGTGCGAATGACATCCACCACTACAACATTCATGGTTCGCAAGAAACTCTCCGGGACTCTTGCGACTGCCCATTACCCCTGGAGGTCACATATTGCAAGGCATGGCCTCACTAGATGCCATGATAAAGCCCTCGAGCTCCAGCCCTTGAGATGCCCTCTGACATCTTGCTCACTTGCAATGCGGGGAGGCAGCATTTTGTTCAAAAGTGCAAGAGTACTCGGGGCAGATGCTATGCTTGCTTTAATCAGGGCGGGCTTCATTAGGCTATATTATGAAATCGGGTCGCAAAAGCAGACCCTTTAGGGGTAAGTGGCTGCGGGTCGTTCCCTCCAACGGCAGTAAAACCGTAGATCGTTTATCCAACATATGTTCAGCTTATATAAACCGCCTTCTAAGTTGTTTACCAGCCAAATGCTTTTCTCCAATCAAGTACAAACAAATCTGTACCATTGATCTGATATTGTTTCATCTCGGGATAGCTCAATGGCTATGGTGCAAATTTACCGACCGGAATGTCCGTGGCTCCAACCCGACCTCTGCATCCCGGCCGCTGCTGTGCAAGTTTGGGCAACCTGGCAGTATCTCAGCCCTCATTCTTCCTTCGGGTGGCATGGTGGCTAGGCACCGAAAAGGTGTAACAACTGAGCGATCATTATTGTTCTATCACTATTGCTTTACACACACCAGCACGATGTTTGGTTTCCCATGGGTTGTGTCGTTTTGTTGTCACCGGGACCAAAAATCAATACCATAATTTACTCTGACTCCGTTTTTTTGCTACTGCAAACATCCAAGTATGTTATGATAAAATGTGTCTCATTGCTGCCGTATATAGCAGTTGTCTTTCCAAGCCTACTAGATAGTCGCCCCAAAAGCAATGAGGATGAGAAACTCACTATTTATCCGTTTATCGGAGCCAACTGGGTTCACAATCCAGAAGTGTGTTTGCATAGCAACCAAGATCTGTGATAACCTACAGTGGTATTCCATTTCAGGACAGCGAAGGATTATCAAATCACTTACAGTGTTGACTCAAAAGTAGTGTGGGATAATTTAGCAGTATACAACACGTTGAATAAATTGTATTTCCACCTGCAAACAGTATATTTTAACCGTGGGGGTAACAGTCCTCATGACAACTCCGTTGAATTAGTCTGCCGAGGATTTTATCATCAGTTTCTGTGCAGTACAATGGGGTTGAACTAGCATTAGAAACATATTGCTCAGTTGACGGATTTTGGATACCCTGACATCATAATGTGAAGTCTAGTTATTTGCTTTCAACGCCAAAACCAATGCACGAATCGTAGTGCCCAGCCTATAGCTTTCTCTGTATAACGGAAAAAACGTGTCACCAGTAAGCATGGGTTATCATTTCGCCTTAGATCGAGCTGCTCCAGGAATTTTGTTGGTTCCAATCCGTTCAGCTATAATAACTACGGATTTGAAAGCCAATTACCTCCTGATTCGCAAAATTGTTGGTCCAGCCAGCCATCTGCGTAGGGAGATGAGATTGCTAGCCTCTTGAGAGATAATCACAATATAACTGTTCCACGACATCAGGTGCCTTGATGGAATAGCTGGCGCCGTTGTGAGGAATGACTTTTATCGGCTTGCGACAACGATATAAAACCTGGAAAACACGTTGCCAATGTTTTGGAGAACAGTCGCGACGTCTGCACAAAACACAGTACGTCGGAAGCAGCACCGTAAATTTGGTCCACCATCCAAAAGGTCAAACTACTAGCCATCAATTCTAACAAAGGTGCGAAGGTGAAAAGCAAAGGTGCCAGTCGTAGTTTCAAGTAACCCTAACCAAGCTATCATCAACAGTGCGGGCACGTGCCGTCGTGCTGCATACGGTTTCCGACTCATCGCCAAATACACGGAGCTTGGCATGCGAAATAATACCACACTGCTTAGCTTTGTGTCCTCGGTAGTCCCAAGTCATTAAGGATAGGCGGGCTAGCTAGCCAGTCTTCTCGACTAACGCGGCAAATAGCCCTTAACGGGTATTCCATCCCGGTCGACCTTTATGCGAAGGCTGTAGTGGACAACACATTATTACCCCAATACTAGCCACGCACCGGGCAGAACCCACAGGAGCTTACAGGGGAGGCAAACGTGAGACAGTCTCTCCAAATGGGCTTCTTTTTTGGTAACCCGGAGCCTATCCCACTGTACTCCTAACGTACGCATTAGATAGTGGATCCGTGGTCATGTTTCGCGTGCGCGAAGTACGTTCGACCGGGACGATAATCAACGGGACCCCCCGACCACTGGAAGCTTGGTTTAAAAGGCATCGCTCATGCCTCTTCCAAAAGATGTTCGATAATTGCGGTTCATTTGGTTGATTTGGCCATCCATCCGGATGGCAAGTAAGGTGGGCACTGACTATACAGGACGTTTGTAGCAGCTACCTTTGCCGAGGGAAACTGGGAAAGATTAAAAATGACATGTGGTAGGTGAAGCTTGATGAACGTAGATGACACACGACAGCACGGATTTTACTGATCGCAAAATTTAAAGTTAAATAGCGCTAAAGTGATGATGGGAGGTCGTCAGAGAAACCCAAGTGGAGATTTGGCTGCGTCGATTGACCTGTAAAGCTGGAAGCGGTCCCGATTGACTAAGTAATGCCAATATAGTATAAACAACCGCAGAAGGGATCATTGTAGGTAAGATTTTGGTGGATGGATATGGAGTGCACTCATGTAGTGACCTAATAGACCAGCAATGGCAGCATAATTATAATACTGAATTTTTCTCCGAGCATAAGTCAAACGAGAGGCGTCCAAATTGCGACAGTGATAGCACGATCTGAGCAGGGCCGGTAGTCAGCTGATGCTTTACGGGGTAAGAAGTTTAGCCGCGGCGGTACTTCGTAAGGAAAGTTGCAAGTTGGCTTAGTCAAGAAGTGGTAACGGCTGTGACAATTTGGTGGACCCTGTAGGGACTGATTAATCGAATCATTTTACGCTTGCCTCGCCCATGTTGTTGAAGCCAAATAACTGGTACACTTCAACCGACCTGACCCTATAAAAACTAAGTAGCCACGCAAGCAACTCTAATGTATGGCCGCAGCAGCCACACAAGTTAGAAAAGTCTAACTAACGCTCAGCACAATTCGACCCAGTGTAACACTTAAGGACCGGCTCGGCAGCTACAGTGGATTGCGAGACAAAACCCACTGCATCCAGGTCAATGCACCCACAGTTTTTCTATGACAGTTGCCCCCAAATTGATGGTTGAACTAAACCTGAAAGCCGGTCTCTCAAATAATCAATAACCACCAACACGACTTTCTGCAAGTCTGTTTCCAAGTCAAAGTGAGAACTCGTCACGATATCAGATCTTTCAAGGAAGACATTTTTCTGTAGAGAATAAAGGCCAACAAGCCCCCGGGAAGCCCCAGAGTAGGCAGCACCGGGAACGCCATCTGGAATGGAGCCTCCATCGGCACAGCCAGAAATACGGTGGAACACGGTGACGAACCATAAACTTGGTTGATTATAGGCATTCAGAGGTCCTCCAGAAGGAAAGCCGAAGTTGTTCAAACTGCACAAATACTGGATACGCGGAGATAAAGAAGCCCTGGCCCAAGTGGCCTTAATTATTTACCGCCGAAAAAGCGGACCGAGTACACACCGATGCAAAGGAACCCACGCCTGAGACGGCATGGGTAAGGATCCAAAATTACAAGGGCTCTTTCTTTCTTGTGGGAAACATCAGATAAGACAAGATACAATCGTTAAAATTTGAAAGTGGCGGGCAAAAACAATACGATGGAGGGCATAACAAGTGGCCTCTTGCCTGGTACGTGATAAAAAAACTTCAAGCTGCCGAAAATGTGGAACCAGAATAACGGATCTGGAGAGGCAGCAGAACTGCCACGATCTGGCCGGTCGATTTGAACTAATGCCTAAACCTGTCACTGAGGCTGCGTAGCCTTGGGCTGTTGGGCGTATGACCAGGGTCACGAAAATCGTAAGTAGGGGTGATGAAGTGGGGGGATTTGCAGTACGGATAAATGGTAGTAGGAAACTCAGAAACACAGTGCGCAGTGAAGCTGGAGAGACTCAATAGTGTTGCTGCTGGAGCTGAGTCGGGTGTAAAAGTTACTTGGGAGAAGG
>SJOL01005865.1:550764-623054 GCA_004794785.1 Opisthorchis felineus | reverse complement strand
CTGCAAGATATGGCTGCCAACCGATATCAGTGGCGATCTTGTTGTCAGTTTCTATCCAGATTGCCTGAATGAGTGTCTGGAGGTATAGGCACCTCGGACTGATTGTAGTAAGCTAGCACTAAGTCCCTTCCCCGTCCACCTTTATTCTTTTCTTTACAACAAGGCTTTCAAATAAAACATGGTTGTGCGGCAGCGAAACATCGGTGTTGAACACTGATGTCATGCTGTCGATGGTGATGATGATGATTCAGCGAAACCTCTTTCAACGGGGAGATCAAATCGGTTTGGATGTCGGTTAAAGGACCCCTTGGTGACCAGGTCTTACGACCGATGGCTTAGCGATAGACCAACACTCTACTAACCTGGTAATTTATCCGCTTAAGTTGGCGAAACTTTTGTATCATAGGCGAAACTTTGTTTGGCAACAAACCCACCGGTTGTCTACCAAACTCCTCTAAAATGACTTCTAGAAAGTTTCTAAACTTTTCAAAATGGTTTGACCTATTAACAGTTATTCTTTGCTTTTGAGAATCGCTATAACCCGCACAGCACTTCAAACAATCTACCTCGCTCCCAATTTCTTGGACTTGATCAGAATATGGGTACTGGTTTTCAGTCTTCATTCGGTCCACATTCTATGCACAATCGTAATACGTTCGTAGCCGTATCGATCCATATCTTCTGTGATTTCGTTCCTACGTATGAATACGATCATATTGCCGTTAAGTGACAGTGTGTATAAAATGAACGCTCAGGGGCACTCTACCAGTTCTTGCTTCCCTCCTTAACCATTAATTTTCATGTGCTCTTCTCACAAATATATACTGACCACCCTACATCAAAAGACCCTATAAGGACCAACCCTGCCCACCCTAAAATATTTATATTGTGGGGTTTTGCGAATCTTCGTTGTACGGCATGTACTCAGGAACTTTCCAGTAGTCCAGCTGCACTGCAAAAGTGTTTAATTAACCTTTGGTATGCTTATCATAAAAGCGTAGTTTCAATTGTGAGGTTCACAAAGTCAGGTCTGCCTTCTGGGACGAAATCCACAGCTGAAACTGCAATGCTTCTTCACAACTTACAAAAGGTTCACTTGTCTAAATTGAGTACCGTAAAGGTACAGCGAAGGACTAGTTTTTTTTCAAAAGTCTTTTTGGAGTATGATGCAATTTCGTATGAGTTAATTGTTTCCGTGTCTGATCGCTAAGGTATTGAGGAATCTTCAGTATGGCGTATGTGGTAGAAGGGTCCTTGAACGGTGGATTGCTTACTACCCTGTTTATTGGTGAAACACCTGTAGGAATACCGCCAATGGACAATTAAAAAACTTCACCTTCAGTCCACTCACCGACGCTGCAAATGACCTTTGAACCTCCCCTAAGCTTATGTTAGATCTACCGTGATTTATTACGTCTTGGCTCTGCATAGATGACATTAGCTCTATATTAGGTGATCCATTTTGCGGTTCTATTGCACCATGCGCTCTGTGCTCAGACAGAATACCGTGCGAAGTTCCGTCAGTACTTTGCATTTTTTGATATATTCCCCACCAACTTATGTGTATGGGTATGGCCGTGGGAACGTGCGTTGGTTAATTCACTCTTGTTGATGTGTCTTTTATTTTGAAGCTGACTTGTGGGTCGGACCTTAATGAGCTGGAACAACATTCCAGCAGATCCGAAGCAACCACTCTTGTTTCCCGACGTGGACTATCCTCGTCAACCAAATTTTATCGCAAAGGATGTCAATCCGTCGGTGCGTGTAAAGTTAGACGCCGAATCGACCACCCCGTACCGTCGAACTCGAGATGTTGATTTAACTGATTGGGACGATGATGCAGCCGCTCGTCTGCGTTCCACAGCCGACACACCAGGGGATCTCCTTGATTGTCTGTCTCCTTGCCGTGGCATTCTTGGACTTCGAAAACCGTCGAAACGAAAATTTCTCACCCTCAGACAGCTTAGCCGATTTAGAAGGCCTTTCGGTGTGATTTGGTTGGTCCGGGACGTGTGCGGCATAGTTTGCCTAGTATTCACATGGGTCCTGATTTTGTATGCGGAATTTGTCATCTCCAGTGTAATCCTCATGCGAGCACCTTCAAGTTCTTTCTGCTGGATCACCGGATCAATATATCATCTGTTTGTGTCGCTTGCCTGTATCTCTCACATATTTGCCTTTTCTACTGATCCCGTGAGTTATTTTTCGGTCCATTGTTGCGCCTTGTTTGTCGCCTTTTATTACGATCTCTATGCCAAAACACGCTTTGATCGGTCGATCGAGGGCTTGATTCTGGTCAGATTTCTACAATATGTTGTACGCAATACGCGTGCGTCTCGGTTCAAAAATATCGATTACCCTGAGTAAGAAGTCTTAATGCTTTGTGTTCTTTTGTGTGCTGTTCGATCAGTGTTCTCTATTCATCAGCTGCTACCGACATTGGATTTGCCGGTGTGCTGCGTCAGGCTAGTGCAGGTTTCATCCGAGGACACATGGTATGTGATGTAGGCACATAAGACTGTGTCGGCTGCCAGTATGTGATCTACGACGGTCCTCCTTCTTATCGTTTGAAAGTCACCGAGGTCACCTGAGTCCCTGTGCTAATATAGGTAACTGGTTGTTCAGTTTCGCTCTTTTGCCATGCAGAGACAGTTTTGCAGGTCCCAGTTTGGTTTTCCAGATGCATTCCTAATTACGAGTATTTGCAACTGTTTGTTTGTTGTAGCTGCTCGAATTTCGGGGGGTGATTAAAGAAAAACTATGAATTTCTTTTCATTTACGGAAAGACCTTTTAAATGGTTTCTAAACATTTATGATTCCTGCTCACTAAAGGCTCAGTTTTTATGGAGTGAAAATGTGGTATGTACGCTCTTTTCAAGGTTCGTGCATACCCGGGGGACAAGGTACTTTATTTGTTCTTGTGCCGTTCGGTGATCCCTGTGACGGGGAGTCCACATTCGACTCTCTATTTCTTTCGTAGTCGATTTGTAGCCTTTTTGTTTTTACCGTCGTTGTGGATGGATTGAAACTGAACTTCACCGGAATTACGCTGCAAATACTAGAATTATTAAAAAGTCGACAAATAAACAGGACCAAACAGGTGAACCATCGGTTGACAAACACGAAATTCACAGTTCACAAGAACATCGGAAGAAACAGTTCCTAAATGGTATTGAGCGCGGACCGGCACATAACTGGAAAAATTCATAAACATCGATTGTATAGTTAATGGAAAGCAAACATTGTGAGCAATCCAATAATCACCGAGTTACTGAACCAATTAGCCACAGGTTATGTGAATTACAAGGAATGATTTGGCCTTGGTAACCTGTCGTCGGTCATGGAGACTGAGAACTTCGTGGGTGAAGGGGGAGGGTCAGTGGGAAATGATACAACCGGGACAACATCTTTTTTCTTCCGCACACTGATCGATATAGCCTTTTGCCAGGAGCTGTCATTTGTCGATAAGTCACACTGGCCTTGAATTTGAAGTGACGAGGGAAAATTCCCAGCCAGTCGCGCAGATCGTCCTCATAAGGTTGAGGTGGGAACACTTGAAGGAGCTCAGAGCTGTTGTGCTCTGGGACGAGCGTTCTTTAAGGACATCACTGTTTTCCGTAAATGGTATTTGAAACCACTGCGTCAATGTGAACGACGGCTTGCAATTGGTGATCGTAGCTTACCAGCACCGTTTCCTACATTATCTTGAACAACCGCTCTCTAGGTCATTTCTACCAACACACAAGTCTGGGTTCTCTACGTGACAAGCTTTGTTATTCTGTACCGCGTAACTAATTCGTGCTTAACGAGTCCACTCAGGTCGACGATGGTTCGCAAATTGTGTTCACTCATTTTTACTGATCTTTCATCTTGTGGCTACGTGAACCCCAAATGAATTGTTGGTGTCTTATCATAGGAATTCCTGCAGACCATATTCTTTTCAGCGCTATAAAGCCGTTTTCCTTCAGGATCTCTTGCTTTTTTGTGAGAGGGGGCTATTGTTTGGTTATTCTGTCAGATCATGCGTTAGTTGATGCATTCTATCCGGAAGCACCCAGGACCACTTCTGTATCTGATGTGTATCTGTATTTGCACTCCCCATCGCATTTGCTAGTCCTCTGATGAACTAGACAAGAGAGCATTCATATACTACACTACTTACTTGGACGGTTTCTTTGACACCTGAGGACTCGTTTTGTAGTGCCTCTAAATTTATTTTGATGAGTTTAATGAAGGCGAGGTTGTTCATGACTTTGCGTAAACATTTATTTTATCTGTCCTAAGGTGAGATGCAGCCATTCATTCTTTGGATCAATCGGTCGACTGGCAGAAGTTTCATCACACCTTAACACCTTTGCCAAAACCATTTCACCAGCGTACCAGTTGGAGGTTGTGTGGGATCTTTTGGTACATTGTTTCTGACCTCTTGAAGAGATATCGGTAAAACAGCATATTGAATCTAGCTTAGCGATGTGACACAGTGTCCCCGTTTGAGAAGTTTGAAGTGCTTTCATGATCAGTGTACTTAAGAGGTGAATCTGTTCTCTTAAAATTCTGGAAATCTTTGCGTCTTAGAATCCTGGCAAGTCTAGAGGGAATAAATTCCGATTTTTCTCATCTGTAACTAATGAACAATTTGTAACATTCTGAAAAACTCAGTCATTTAAGTTCAAACGAATGATGTGAGCGTGCATTCTGGAAATCCCGCAACCATCCACAACTAATCCAAAGTTGTCCAGCAAGTTTCAAGCGTCTGTGGCTCTACCTGACTGGGAAGTCCTGAGAGGCGGGCCAATCGATCGACATCCTCATCATCATTATCAGCTGTAAGAACCGCGTACTTGTCGATCGACACAACCAAGGTATATTACTGGGTCGTTGTTCGAGCAGTCGGGCCTACCACTCACATCTCTCAAGCGTAAGCATGTTCTCCTGTTCAGACGTGGAAATTCAGATGCATCCAGCGTGCACTGGTAGAGTATTGGTAATACGCTCGCCCCGTATTTCAAACCCCGGCACGGCCAAGGATGTGCACTGCTGATGAGCTACATAAGAGCGACACTTGAGTTCAGTGCTTGCCCCGTTTGGTGTAGACCCATTAGAATAATTTCGCCAGGGCAGATGGACGACTTTTCAGATGCGGATGATGTGAGCGTGCATATCATTTTTGTCTTGCATTTGGACCCAGTTGTGCTCTCCCGAAGCAAAGCAAGAAATCTCAAAAGGTAGTGACTGGCTTGAATACGATGGCTATTGAAAAAAACTGACGAGCAAGCGAAATGCAAATGTGCACACGCACAATCCAAGTACGTACCCTTTAAATGACTGATAGTGTCACTTCGATCACTTTGTCACGCATTGACCGCAGCCATTTGGTGAGCAAAGGACAGTGTGTCTGAGATGCAGTTCTCTGTAAACTTCAGAGTGCAGCTCAGAAGCGATAGGTTATACGATAACTGAGAGATTCAGCTGGGGTTGGTCTAAATCTTCCGTTGACACCAAGTTAATTTGCAAATGAATGTGTTCCTTCCATTACGCACTACTTGTTTTGACTGGTTTCGATTTATATCAGCAGTTGCACCTAAATCAACTTTAAAATAGCAACATACAAGTGCAGATTCAATAATACTGACGACGTTCCAGCTTGGCCACCACGGAAATCCAAATCAAATCCAAAATCGTTCAGCTGTAACACCCTTCCGGTGCCTAGCTGCCATGCCACCCGAAGGAAGCACGAGGGCTGAGATACTGCCAGGTTGCCCAAGCCTAGACAGGGAAAGTTGAGAGGCAGAGTTCGGGTTCGAATCACCGACCTTCCGGTCAGTAAACTCGCGCTCTAACCACTTGAACCATCTCGCCACCACGGAGGTGAAGTGTACATGTGTACAGGTGAAGTGTACATGTAAAGCAAACTTTGGTGCAAATCAAGTTTCATACTTCACTGCAAAACCAATCTCTCTGAAACCGTCCCAAGTTTCTGTTAGTAAAGTTTCCATCCAGCTTATGGCTTTGCCGAAATACTTGCCTGGTCTACCTAATGAGATGTGAAGATGGTGACACTCCGGTGACTACGACTTAAAATGTGTCATGCTGAGCACACCTGGACAACCGTAATGGCGATGTTCATCACGTCGCACTTGATTTGACCGGGAATAGCGTGATGGACAGCTGGGGAATTCAAACTTTCAGGTTATATCATGTACGAAAGAAGGAAATTGCGATGAATGAACAGTTATGTGGGATTCAATGCCTACTAGCGATAGCGTTATCGTTCAATTCCATGTCGACCGAGTTGTGTTTGCAGCTATGAGCAGCGCTATTCATGTTCTATCTTCCACCTTCCCAGGGCATGCACCAGATGACATAAATTAGTACCAGGATCGATTATTCACTCACAATGCAACAAAATGTAGTGTATCAATTTAGCAACTTCAATAGTAGTAATAATAATAACTTCAGTGTCTTTAGCGTAAAACAACACTTAAAGATATTCTATGGATACTTTTGTGTTACCCAGCCGGCATCCATACTTTTGGGTTAACCCACCGGTCACGATGACGCACTGAGCATATACGAAGGACAGTGATGTTCAGACTTCATCCGCGAAAAACAGATCAGAAAACCAGCCAACACATGTTTTGCACTTCCACAGAGAAAGTTTTATCCAACGGTCATCACTAAAGGTGAAATGACTGAACATCCTGGGGATTTTTCTTACGTTAGTGTACTTTTAGGCATCGCCTTTGTTTTGTTTTTCCATATGTGGAAATTGCTTCCCAAATGCTTGGCTATGGTAACCAATAAAAAGGGACAATAGATGTTGCGTGTACAGTGACGCTGGGGAACAGAACTTCGTTTTTCATGGAAGGAAACAAAAGTAGGTTTAGTTGTTTGATCTGTCCAGAAAACGCTGTTTTTTCGGATTATACGATGATCGACCCATTCACCAAATTGGTATGCAAATGAGTGTATTTCGCTAATTTCGTGCAATATGGGTTCAATGAGAACATAATGTTGACGGAAACTCAGGGACTGCGCCTACCTGATGAGCCCCAAGAAGGGACAAACCTGTCTTGAGCTGTCGAAGAGTTTTCAGCAACCTTATGAATAGTGTATTGGGCCCATACAATGTATTGTGAGATCTCGAATATCGTACCAACTGAAACATGAGGCGGCCTGGTGCAGCACACTCAGTTGCTTAAAAGCATCATAAACGAGAGATTCAGCTGGGTTCCGAATGGGTTCCCCATCAAAACCAAACTGGCATGCAAATGAGTGTATTTTGCTAATCTGACTTGTTATTCGCATTGTTAAACGATTTTGAAGGAGCTCGTCTTACTTGAGGAGTAGCTGCAAGCGGAACGATTATCTTATTATCTATTATCGAACCACGGACCTTCTGGTCAGTAAATTCGTGCTCTAACTACTGATCCATCTCTCCCCGCATCCTCACCAGCACATGCTGAACTCGAGGCTTGACAATGTACTATTTATGTTCGTTTTTCTATTAACTTTCAGAGACGGTCACAAGTCTAGTCTTATGATTTGTGGGTTTCCGGGTCTGCCAACCGATTTTCAAAAACCTTTGGTCATCTGAAGGAAACAGTTTCTTCTAGTATTAGGAGCTAAAGTCCATTGATTAGTCGTCACCTTAGCCTCACCTATCCAGCTGTTTGCGTGTAGGGACTGTTCTTAACAAATATCCGTGTCAGTTTATCTGTTTACGAGAATATAGCGTGCGTTCAATTAAAGTGCACCTAGAAGATTTAAAATGGCTCCATTCGAGTTAAACTAAGTAATACATTGTTGTCCCTCAAATGAGAGTAGTTCACTTGTGTGTTGAGTAAATGTCTACCCGCAGTGCGGTTACCTGACGGTAGTGGCTAGCGTCAACGTTGTCTAGAATTGTCAGACGGACACGATGACCCGTTTTGTATTAACTGAGGATAATAATCGAATCTCTAGGGCTATCTAATAGGAGTTTAAGCTCCATTATTCGCTTGGGTATGCCTGATCAACAGTGTTGTTATCTTTCTCGGCTTTCTAGCATAGATTTGCTGCATTTGCGGGATGAAATACCAGCAGAAAAACTTCGGTATCTTCCAACTGCTCACGAAATTAAGTATTCAAGTAAAATTCACTCCAAAACCAAATATGATTCTCACTCTTTATAAATTCCTTGAATAGTCCCATTGTTTTAAAAAAGAACACAGTGACAACACAATACTGTTTTTGGGATTCCATCATCAAGTCATTACATATCTAATGGTTAAAATGGGGGTAGACGGTACGTAATGGTTTTTTTGCACTTGTATAAAGCAGCTCCGAAATAGATGCTCTCCTGAACAAATTTAACGAAACGCATCCCTCCCTACTCAGTTTGCTTTTGGGAACGAAAGTGAGAACGCATTCCAATTCCTGGACGTTAGATTAGTTAAACCATCCACGGGTTCAGAGATACCCAGAAGGCCCACGTCGACGGAACAGTACACAAACCTCCATTGCTTTGTGCCACAGGCAGAAACCAACCCTGATTTACATTTTAACGAACTAAGCGGGGTTAATCTGCTCCGCGGATGTAGTGGACCCTGAATTGAAGCACATTGCTAACCTGCTCAAATATAACGGTTATCCGGAGAGTTTAATAGTCAAGAATGTCTAAATTCCCCATCCAACTGTCTATCACGACTGTTGCAAAAATGCCACTCTTATTGAGTCTGTTGATCCGATCTACTTAATGTGTTGGCAAACACTCAGTTGCCGCTTGTTTCAGTCCCTACGACGCACGTTTCTGGCCGCAGCTTTGTGATCTTGGTTTACAACCAACCTTGTGCTCAACCTGTTGCTCAACTTAAACCCCAAAGAAAAGGTGCCAGTCCCTACCCAGAATAGAACTGTGCATTCCTTCTGCTGTTGTGCAGCGGAATATGTTAGGCACACGACAAGGCAACTTGCTAAGAGGATACGTTAGTATCTCTCTTGCTGGAACGCCACTAGACTCAGTGTTTCAGCCAAAATCTCATTCGCGTCGCACGTAGTTGACACCGATCACGAGATAACTCCAAACAAGTCGTTTCACGTGATATGCCGAGTACCTAATAGACTGTCAGTATCGATCCAGCGGCGTTGCTTTACTACAACCAAAGCAGTCGCAATAGGATTGCGAAATCCGGCACCATGCTGTCAAAAGTGTCCGTACGAGTTCTGGGGCTGCCTTGCTCATATGACATGAGTCGATCGACCCACTAGACCACCTCGCAGCACTCATTTAGATACGACTTGGGTTTCGCTAACAACCAGTCGTCCGTTTCCGTGTTTTCTAATTTACGAATCCATGTAACCAGCTTTGAAGCAGCGGATCTACAAGACTCAGTGTTTTCAAAGCATAACCATTGTTTTGTTTAGCCTATTCCAACGCCAGAACCATCATTCCGAGAAACCGCCAAAAGGGTATGATTATCACGGGTAAAAATGTTCTCATTAATGACATTTTTCGGTCCAGAGGACATGTTTCGTATTGCAGTCGCTTCGCCAGTCAAAGTGTGAAGGCTTATGTTACCGTTTTTTATCCAAGAGTCTCCCCTCTGTCTACTTTGAAACGATCGTGTTCGGAAGTCTTTTATGTTTATGTTCAAATCACTGTACTCAATCGAATCAAACTCCAGTGCAGCAGCCGTTGACACAACCGGTCGCAAACGGCCGTTCCGCAGAGCTGTACGTTGCAGAGAGTGTCATTTAAATGTATCTTGAAATGTTAGTAATATTCATTCTTTGGCTTCCTGGCAGAAACAGCGCAGCTTACAGTGTGGTTACAGTTTTGATACCAGAAAGGGGAAAAATCCTTCTCAGTGTAACAACAAAATCGATTAGGTCGACCAAAAGCGGTCACTGTGGGTGGGTGGTATTTGATTGGAGGTTCATCCTGTCGGCGTACTCTCTTTCGGCTTTAAACACACCTTTTTGGAAGTCAAATTGCATTTAATGGACATACGATCCACATATTTTGCTTTAGTGCTTTTTGTATGTTCTGTGCATGAGTCGAGACATCCGGACATATACCTCGTTGGTTCCTCGTCCCCACAACTGTACTTTCCTGCCCCATTCAGTTTCGCTGACTTTCCGTCAACTGTCGTTAAAAGACAAGTGGAACCGACATTCAGGTTTGGTGTTTATCTTATTATGCATACGCAACAGGCGGTTAACCGGAAGAGGGCCCCAGTAGTGTTACCTGGGACTGTGGAGTAGGATGACTATGACCACTTTGTATCCAACCATGCCACAAACATTAGGGGCCGAGCTGAGCAAAGCTGAATTAAACAGTCTTTCTTACATATCCTTTTGTCTAGAACACATGTTTAAGGGATCACCCCACCATTCTCGTACTCCGACACATTGTCAAGTTCCTCGAAATCAAAAACAGAAGATAAACAGCGGAATCAAGTGAATTAACGGTTTGGGGATCGTTTTAGGGTAGCCATATGTTAAAAATCGGTCGCGGTCGTGATCAGAAGTGTGGTTCTTTGATATGCTAGCACTTTTGTTGAATAGGCAGACTTTCAGAAGATAAATCGCTTCAGAAGAGCCTAATTCCGTATACCCAGCTTCCGAACAGGTGGATGCTCTGCCACCTCAAGATTCAATCAAATTGACGTACTAACCCTTCCAACTCCGCGTAGGATGCTGAGTACCGGCCGTCCAGACAAGTTATCCATACCCCTTTATTTGGAATGCTTCGTCTATTCACAGCCTTCTGACTCCGCAGGTCCTGCAATGGATTAGTCAGCATAGCCTTTGTTTTCGAAGAAACGTTTTTGAAACGTTTTCAGTTTTCCTATGGCCGGAATATTAATCAGTCTAGGGTATTTCCTGGTCGACGGGGGATGAGTGGACCTGACCAGGCCGTCAGTCGGCCGCCCATGTTATCGTGGTCTGATATCGACAAGTCATCGGTTTCTATCATTCAGTTTTGTAGCTTTAACTTTCACAATCTCGCTGATCTGCTTTCTTGCAGAATGCGTGCTGCCCTGTCAAAGTTCAATCCTAAAACTTACCAGCCTGTACTCAGTCTAACAAAACGAGCGGGGTTAGTCTTTCAAGAAGACGTACGTCTATGAGCTCAGTGGTTCTGTAGCCTTCAACGGACAGCGACCTCTGAAAACCAGCAGCCTATCGTTTTGTTGTTCATTCAAACTACTGATCGTGAGTGCAGTAGCACAACCTTTACGAAGTGATCTTTGGCGCGCTCTAGCACCCGGTAGCCCACAAACGATCGATTTCAACAACATTGCATGCGATAGGCCGTTATGCGACAACAACTTGTTGATTCAGTATCCATCACAGAGCCCTCATTGATCCAGGCTTATCTACCGTAGTTTATTAGAACCTTTGGACGTGTTGCATATTTTTCTGTTATTCGTCAAGTAATCTGTACTGAAGATCCGCCGTGCCTTTGCAACCTTGTACCATGATCATTCGTTTGCCACGCGTCAAAACTACTGGCTATCCACTGAGTGTCTTTTTTCCTCTGTCACGGATACAAATGCCTGGTCTTCTCACTTACGTACTGATAAATGTGGAGTGATTTCCCATCGAAGAAAAATCTTCACAAATGGGAACATTTTTCTTTCGGCCCTGATATTTATTTACCTTAGAGGGTAACACAATTCTGGGGAGGACGTTCGACCAGGTATCATTTTGCGCACATCTGTATGAGCATCCATATACCGCCTAGATTTATCCCCTCGTGCTAACCCAAGCATGACAGACGGTGAGTTGCACAGAACTGGGCTGCGACGACTCCCTCTGTTATCTGGTCGTTAGCTTCACGGAACCCAATAGTCTTCTGATGAGTGTTTATGTCTCATAATTCGAGTACCACCACTCTATTGGGCTATGATTTGTGACCGTACTTAAACTGTTCGTCTCTCTAAATATTCCGTAATGTGACCGTCCGTCTTGTTTAGGTTTTTCCAGGATGTGAACGAGTCCTGCATCTTTAAACAAGGGAGATGGATGACAATCCTGGCCGGATGCTTTGTTTTTTCTTCAAGAGTTCGATTTCGTTTTTGATTCCACCTTCTGTTTCGACTCAGTAGTTCACATCCCACTGTGAAGCTATTGGTGCGTTGGTGCTTGATTAGCTAAATAGTTCCTCGAACTATGCCGCCCACCGAAGCAGGCGACTTTCTTGGTCCGATGTTACGGATAAGTTGGAAGAGAGGTCGAATATTTTCGATCGTCGCCGCCATTTCAGGGGCTTTACTGAGCCATCACTTCTCCCGGTCATCCTTGAGACTGTGGGTCAGGCGTCGTTTGAGAGATATTCTCGCTGAATCGTATTATTATCCCGGTGAGACCACCTTCTTCGCCTTGGTCAGGGACGTCGATCGCTGTGAGGTCCAGCTTGGGTTGAGCCTCAGCCTCGGTTTTCTGGACGTATACTGTCCAACGCTGAAGTCATAGCGTTTCAGATTCTGAACTGCCTTGGACCATGTTTGGATGATTCACCTTAGTTAAGGTCTTGTATGTGCGTTTCGGAGACAGCACTCATTGATTTTTAAGGAGGAAAGTGTATGTGCAGGGGAAGTTCTTTGATCTATCTGACAAAGCGTATGGACTTTCGGCACTGCTACGCGGAACAGATTCTTTGGTGTTCGTAGCGCATGCTTAGGTCTCATTTTTCTGGCCTGAGATCTAGGACCCAACGCTAGATTTATAGAGCCACACACAGACGGAGTTGTATTGGCATGTGTAGCAATAAGGGTTTGGGCTGATGAATGGAGGAAAGAAATCGATGTGAGTAGATGTTACTCTCCGGTTTCCCAGACCATAGAAGGAGGCTTATTTGAGCTAACCCCACCTTGAGCCTTTAACTCAACAGTCCGACCTTCGAGGCAACAGGTGTTAGGGTTTTCTCGATGACCCTTACCGGAGCCGATGACTCAACAGTGTGGCCTACTTGGCTATAGGAGGCTTGCCTAGCCCAAGAGCGCAGGAAGTGAAGCATAACTGTCTGACTGCTAATGCGGCTGAGCACGGCAGAACTTTTCTGAGAAGCAACAGGCTTCAGTTCTAAAAGTATTTCGACCGTATAGCCGGTGGTCACGACTAACATTTGGACGATCCGAGTGTACGGTCTTTGTGGCCGATCTTTTCTTACCCGTCCTTCCTTCGTAAAAGACAACAAAATGCCCATAAATATGGGCATGCTGATCACTTGGAGGAAACACTGCTGCCTTCAGGCTCCCATCGCACAGGACAATACAACTTTACCTCCGTAGTACGGGTGCTGGCTGCTGTTTGGTTGCTCCCCTTTGTCCTCAGACAAAGCGCAGTTTTTCATTATGTACCCAAAAAGGCCGCCTCGAACACAGATATCACAGAAGTATCAATAATGTGGTTCGTGAAGCGTTCGGCATGGTTCGTCGCAGTCACACCTCCCTCATGAAAACATCCTTCGTTGAGGAGAAATCTGTTTTTCTTAAAGTTGTCTTGTTTAGGGGACAGTACTTCTCATACATGACAAGTTTCTTTTCACCCCAACTGTCTGAAGCATTGTTCAATTGCTTTAAATCGGTGACCCGTACTACCTAGATGGAAGGAAAGTATGGGGTGCACTATTTTTTATTCCACTACTACGTATGTCGAGATCGCCAGTTAACATCATGATTTCTTCAATAAAAACGAACCTGTTTGTTTTTTGCACTTTCTACCAGACTGCCACTTATTTTGCGTTGAAAAAATTCACTATGCATCTGTTTTGGGTGGTTGATGTCGTAAACTTGCACCTACAGATTTTGTGTGCCTATAAATTCCATCGTTTCGTCGTCTTGTCCGCTGTGTACTGTGTGGGACATAAGATATGCGGGAGTGTGGTGAAAAGCTACACTCATAAAGTTCAAAAACTTCCCGCCTGAATTGTGTTTTAGTTTTCGCGTTTACCTATGGTGACAGTCCTAGCATGTTTCTCGAGAATTGACAAAATTATTTCAATTTACAGGGTTTCTGCAGTTGTCCGTTCACGTTTTTGTCTCTTTTCAGGGTACTGTCCCGATTGGTAATGCTACCAGAGAAGCTGGAATCTTCTTGTGCGAAGTTTACGGGGATTCTCGGCCGCCCATCATACGTTGCCCAAAATGTCTTTGCATTAAGCCACCGCGGGCACATCATTGTAGGTAGGTCGTTATCCCACTTTATTCGCCATTCGTTTTTCCTACATTAGTGCACTCTCTTTCCAAACGGGCCGCTGACCGTACGGAAGCTTGAAGTAAAGCATTAGGGCCGTGTCTTGATACCACATCATAAGGTGAACATACGTGCATTTCTATCACCTTCGTTAGCAAAATTCCAAGGGATTTAACGCTGTAAGGTCACCATAGGGGATGTCCGCTGCACCAAATCGCACTGCAACGTAGCTTTACTCTATACACAAGTTTTCAGTCATAAAGTTTGTTACAACTGGGCCCTCATAACATCCATTATGACAGAACTTCTGTATCATTATCCTGCTTGTCAGTCCACCGGTACTGATCATAATTGTCATAGGTGGCCTCGGAATAATTTCGGGAACCCGTGTGCATTTCTGTGGCTAGATTTGAAGCGACTCAGCTCAAGCTTCCACGTTTTCAGTGGACAGCGCACTATTTGCTGAACAACGCAGGTAGGTTACTCAACACTCATGTGCGCTTGAACTTTAGTGGGACGTTCGCGAGCTAATTAGGAAAGATTCGATCAAATACCCTATCAAACCCACTCACTGAATGACTTCTGCAAGCTTGTCATCCCGAACAACGTGTACTGTTTCAGGCACACAGGTGCCTCGAACCAACCTCGTCGTGCCACTTAACAGCACTCTTCGATAATATGTAAGTGTAGTTGGATACGCAATGCGGTCGGGTGGAATTTTCGGAATAACTGCAAGTTGTCCTGTAAAGTCTTTGGATGAGAGGCTCCACGTCATCCGGTATTGCTGAAGTGACTGTGACATTGAGAAGTAGTGAAAACAAACTTGGCCAATCATCCAGCCGTGAAGCGTTCCGACGTAAAAGTCCAGTTTACTTGTTTCGGGTAGGAGAGAGAGGACACAGCACCTGACAGGTTCGTGTGCGTTTTTAACCAAAAACTTACGTGCAGAATAACCTGGGCCGGGTAGATTGACCGAAGCACGCAGCTGGACCGCTTTAGTGTGTCCATGACCATAATTTAGAGCTATATTTTCCGACTGATGCGACAAGGTCGAAGTAGGTCGTCCTTGTTATTCACAGAGACATAAAAAATGCGACAATAAGGCGGTGTCCTTGCAGTTCTTATCACCACGCTGCGTGGGCTATTCTCTAACACGTATACACACTATCTGCTGCTATTCTACCCTGAAGCAATCGGGCCGGATAATCGTGCAGACCTGTTGCACGTTTGGATTATTAGCCTGGTTACGGGCACTTAAATTCCAAGACCGTATCCACAATACCAGAGAGTGCATACTTATCAGGGTTCGCTCTGCACAGCGACGTACCTTAGTCACATATTCCTGCTAGATTCGTTTATCTCGTTCGATCGTAGTTCGCAACCTGCTACTGATGTGATGTTCCTTCCAATGCTAACCCAACAATATGCTATACACAGAAGATTCAGCTCATCGATTTCATCCACAACAACTTCGTTAGGTAATTCAGTTCCATGTAAGTTCTGATTTGCAGCTTAAGCGTACTCCACACACCTAAACTGCCGTCGAGCGCCAACGATGCACAGGTTCTTCCCTTTGCTACCTCCCATACCTGCGGCCACTTGCGTGCTTTTGACGGATCGGCACGAGGTTGAAATTGCTTTTGCCCATCCAAACAACCATACGGTCTTCTGCTTGCAGCTGAAGAATTCTCAAAACGAATGCAGTTGCTTCATCGTGAGTAAACGACCATCAAAATACCTTTGCAAGATCGAAGTACTCACAGATCCATCGTATTCTGCTGCCAGCCTCAGGCGTAATGTTAACAAGGCTGTGGTTGTGTCATTTTCAATCCGTTCCTATCCCCCACCTTGGTCAATTGCTTCTCGAAGCCCTCTTCCCACATCAACGGAATAACGATTGTAAGCAGCGCTACTTTCGCAGGTCTGGTTTCTCTCGTGCACTTCCATACACTTCTGTCAATTAGTTTAGTGGGCTCCAATTTCTACCCCTTCCGAAAGTGACAATTAAAGTCTAATTTGTCGCCACTCAGGTCTGGCTGTATGGTACATACTCTTAATGGTGTGGCTGGTCAAACACTGCAACTTTGCAGGGGGTGATCAGTTTCACTTATCAGCCGAGTGTGTTCCGTCCTACGTGATCTTCAGTCGCGTCTCAACTACAAGAAGAAGAAAGTTAGCGGACCAGTTCGACCCGTTTTTTCGTGTGAGAGCTTACTGTTAAATGGTCTGTTCCACTGGTTCACCAACCCAGCGGCTAGTTAAAAAATTTTCTGCGTAGTCACAAGATTTGTGACTACCCCTACCCCACTTCTGCTATCCTCGTGCATTTTAGCCTCACAGTTCGGTGGAGTTTAAGTAAAGTTTCATCACCCCACCACCCAATCTCAATTCGCGGGGCGGTTTATTCGTGATAGATTCCGTAATCTAATTTGTCGTCCGAATCAATCAGGTGATGTCTGGTTGGTGCGTAACTTTGTTTTGCCCAATATGAAACGATCATAATTCCGTCTCGTAAAACGCCTCCCAAATGTGGTAACTAATTGACACGTCAAATTCACTGTGACGATATTGTCTTTCTTGCTTACCAAGTATTGCCATTTCATTCCTCTCAGTTCGGTTACCTACCTTGTTGTTCAAGGGGTGAAACATATACGAGGTTAAACTGTTTCAACAGCATTTTGTTATTGTGTTGGTGTAACCTCAAAAAGAAAACTTGTGGTTGGTAGATTCTGCCACATTCCATTGTTAAGACAACCACCACATGATCGGGAAAATAAAACATTTGTCCCTAAATTTTTTATTTTCATTAACTGCTGTTATTGTTTCCAGCGCGTACACATGACTCCACAAACCTCACTTTATTTTGGCAGCTTCGGTTTTGTCTTGATATCTGTACCAATGCTGATCAGAGTTTAGTTTGTAGTGCTTATATCGCCATAGAATTTATGGTTAAACAATTGCTGAATCGCGCTATCGTCCTGCGAGGTACCACTGTCCAGTTTG
The DNA here is from genome assembly GCA_004794785.1 of Opisthorchis felineus. Taxonomy (NCBI): domain Eukaryota; kingdom Metazoa; phylum Platyhelminthes; class Trematoda; order Opisthorchiida; family Opisthorchiidae; genus Opisthorchis; species Opisthorchis felineus. Next base: position 605,867 of record SJOL01005865.1, on the reverse strand, counting down.
TGGGAACTTCGGGCTCAAAACACCCTCCCCTTCCCCACCGAACGTACTGAACGCGTTATCCGACTGATCCCTTAACAGTCGTTCTTGTTACTTTCGACTTTCCGTACGAGTTTTGTATGCGTGGGTATCTGGTCTATTCTACATGTCGTCAATTCAGATGACTTTACAATAGGAACCGCCGTGTTGCAGCGCGAAGCGGCCCCAGATAACAGCCGGAAACGAGTCATATGGTCACCCATTTGCTATGTGACCGAATGTGTTAACAACTTCGCATACTGATATAGACCAAACAATAGCGCACTTTGGCAATCCACCAAAATGTGGAATGCTTCGCATACCGTTCACGTGCTTATTTTAGTCCCATGAATGTTATTAATTCACCTACTAACAGTTGCAAAAATTCACTAGTACTCTGCTCTAAAAGTGCGTAAAATATTGCCATTGATGACATGGAATGGCATGGGATGCGTCCAACGGAGTGCACATTCTAGTGGCTTATTTTTTTCCTAATCTGAACGAATTCGAAAATATTCTTCTCAGGCATCCCATCGATCGTTGGGGTTGGGTATGCGTCACTCGAGCACACCCACCGGGACACATTCCCCACAGTGAAATTGCTGGCGACTACGCGGCGGCTATAAATGAAGGTGTCCGACGTTTCAACCACCAAAGGTAACTTTTATCTAACACAGGCAACGATAAGCCACACGTGACACAGCAGTTCATTCCCAGGGCGTCAAATACGTAAACCGCGCAACGCACACGAGCGGGCGGCACATGATTTTCACACTAATCACATCACAAATGACAGTATATCGACCAGTCTGGCTGGCCACATTGGCGGTTTCTTTAATGCCAGTTATTTGTTTTTAAACAAAAATCACCCTCAGTGGTCCGAATTGGAACAGTTTCACGTAATACATACGCTTTGTAATCGCCAGCATTTTCACTAGAAATGTTTTGGACTTCATCACCTGCTGATGATATGACCAGTCGGTCCACTGAAGCCTGAGGCGCATTGGGGTCGCCAAGCCACCGGTCCAGGTACTAGACATCTCACAATAGATTGTCTTCACTTGCAGATGCCCTCACCAGACGTATTCGTCGCATCTGGTGTCGCATACCCATTATCGATTACTCACCGTAGTAGACTAACGCGAAGCACGGTGTTTGTTGCGGGTCGAACGCAAGACGAGTGAGGTCATGAGGGTGCCGCACCATAGTGAACAGGCTTTAGTCAGGCCTTGGCAAATCAACGAATCGTCGTTACTCTGGTTTGGTGGCTTTCATAGCCTATCACCCCCGGATCGGGTTAGGAGTTGTGTGATGTGACGATGATGCTGCTTCACGCATCACAAGCTGTTGACGAGGGTTCTGTTTCGGCATTTTCTAAGCTGTACTGTTACAGTGCTGGCTCTAGATCGCTTTTGGATGCAGGTTGACAACACTACGAGCTGATACCTATTCACTGGTCCCGTGTAATTGGCGTTCGATGCGTAGACTTCAACGTCGTTATCCCCTTGTTGTTTATACACGGTGCGACTGTAAACATTCGCGCTGCATGTGGACACCAGATCAAATGAACGTTAAAGGAGCCAACAAAACCAACAGAGCATACAACAATAGTCGCCCTTTTAGACAAGATCTGGTCAGTATAGTGTTTGAACACTAGGATTTTTTCTACCGAATTTGCAAGGTTCTCTGGACTGTCACACATGGAAAATATTTATTTAATTGGAAGACGGACCGCGTTCCAGATGCAATTCCACCTTTTTTGTACCAAAAGGGCACGGAACCTTCCGAACTCTCCTGGAAATTCTGGTCTCCGTGCACGTTTCGAAGTTATTCGCCAGATAAGCTTTACTTCAGTCTGAACATCCCGTCGGCAATTTCTCTCTGTAGTCTTGATAGAGAATGCATTTTTTTATATCACACTGGACTTTATTGTGTCTATTCCTGTCGCAAAATTAATTCTGGTTGGAACATTCGACAACTGTTGGGCCTAGTTCTCCGTCACTCGAAAAGTATCATGCGTAACTGCTTTGGCGTGTTTTGTATACATTTCATTTGTCCCAATCACTTCTTTGAACGTGATCTCTGTTCGTGCAACTAGATTAACTTCAGGCCGAAAACTCTCTCAGAATTGTCTCAGAACGGTTAGCCGTCGACAATTGGCGTCTTTCAGGTAGCTCCAATAACACAGACTCGAATCCTAAACGATATGGCCATCGCTTTTCATTGGTTCACGGAGCTTCGGGTATCAGATTGTCAATGGGTGAATTTTATTGCCGATGGTTTCCAGTTTGCCAAAGAACCCAATTTACTGACTAACTATGCACGTCCAGTTGCAGTGGCCACATTTAAATCGGTTTATTCCTTACAGTTCATAGCCGAAGGGAGATGTCGATTTCAGGTCCTTCTGAATGACCCCACATCTGATTTACTATTTGGTTCTCTTTGACAGGATTTGCTTCCGTTGTGTACGAAAAATGGACCATCATTGTCCTTGGATCAATAACTGCGTGGGTGAAGCCAATCAAAAGTACTTCGTTTTGTTCACGGTAAGTCGCGCTGGACCATGACTTTTCCTTCATATCTCTTTTAGTATTCTAAAATTTGTGGCATAAATTCGCACATACTTAATTCTTAAACACACTTTCCTGTGCCGCCTTTAAAAAAGGCTTCTTCAAAGAAGTACTAGTTTCAGGTTTCTAAGGTAAGGGGCCTTCTTGAACCATCGGTTTTCCACACAGTACAGGTTCAGAAAGTGACAGAATGATCCCAGTAGCTTTGATGAGTTGCATGTTGGTGCAGATTGTGCAGCTAATGCGGGTACCCGTAATCCTCCCCTTACTTGTTACTGCGTCAGGTTTCTCGTGAGACAGGATGACGGCGTGCCATTCCTTTATGCAGCAACAGCTGATTCATTAGATCTTTATATAGAGCTGAGATCATGAACCTATCTGAAGTCTACTTTCCAGCCATTCTTTTCCTGTAAGCATGCTTCAACGACAGCGTATTTGTCCGGATCGAAAGCACTATATCAGTACTCTAGAGCACAAGAGATTGCATGACTCCATCCTCTCTATAACTACACCTTCGAATTGGCAAGGACAGACGGCTCTACTCCAAATGTATTTGATGTCATACGTTTGTAGCGGCCAAGAATTCGTACATAATAGTGGGGATCGCGACCAGTCGAAATGAACAGTGTGGTCATGTTGCCTGATAGATCAGCACAAATCAAGCCTTACTTGTGCACCAGTGCTGTAAAATGGGTTCACTTGGTATTGATATGAGACCATCCGAAGCACATAGTTCGAAATTTGCTGACAGTAATCCTCCTCCGTAGGACCCTTCATGTATGTACAATCTATCCCAATAGGACCTTTTCCAGCTTCTCAGTTTTCTTCTTTGAAAATATGTAAATTCATGCAAATTACCAGTAACACATGCTAGTAATCTTACTTCATTTTACCAATAGGTGTTTTATGCAAGCTAACGAATTTTCCATCTTCCCTCAACTTCAGAGCACTCTACACTTGCACGTTATGTAGGGCTGTATTTTCAGGACCAGAGTAGAATGATCTTGCATTCCGTGTCCACTATTCATTATCTGCATATGACGCTGATTTGCGTGAATGAGATTATGGATCAGAGCGGGACTTTAAGTGTTCCAGCGGGGTGATGTTATGCTGGCCCAACTGACACACAACAGTCTATCTTCAGTAACCGTTCAGTTTCCCCACTATAGCCAATCGTTGGAACAAGACATCGGAGTACATCTGAGTACACGCTAGGAATCGAAAAATATAGGCCCTGCACGTGCAATCCGCAATGGAGTGTTCGAAAGTGAAAGCACGTAGTGATTTGCAACAACTGGATTGCTGCTGCTTCAACCGTTAGTCGAAATTATGCATTGGTAAATTGCGAAGTGACATGGATAACTGCGTTCGGTGAAGTATGACTTCCGTACACACCAATCATAAGTGTGATACAACACCCACTGTGTGTCTGAGCAACAGTCTGTGAAAAATCTAAGCCTTTCATGATCCTGGGAGCAGTCAGGTATCAACTTTTTGTGTCACGTCAGATCCTTCAAAATGGGACTGACTGCCGTGCATCAGCTGTTCTTGGTGTGGAAGTCCATTTTGCTTTGCCCTCATATAGCATTCTTATTGGTATTGGACGCAAACGGACTGATAAAAGAGTTAGAATGTACGATTTGTATACTGCTAACGTAATGTATGTATGTATACTGCTGCCATGTTGGTGTACCTGATCAATTCTCCGTCCAGTAAGTGTGGCGCTAGTAAACGTGGATTGCAGTTATCGAACAACCTGCGATAGCTACCAGATTCCCGTTTTTCTGGGAGACAAATTAAAGAACATTGACGCGGATGAAAATGGCGAATCCGGCAGAGCAATAGTACTCTGACTGAAGCTAATCAAAATGCGAGTAATGAGTGCCACTCCAATGAAGGGTCCGACCGGATGAAACGCTGGAATGACTTTCAATAACGCTTCGTTAATGGATGTTGGCTGAGTTTCACTTTTCCGTCCGACCTACCGTTCTGTTTGCTGTGGCCTTTGCAGTATTTTTCTCCGCTGACTGCTGATATAAGAGAGGACTATTGGAGTACTATTAACCATCAGTTTTTGATACAATAGCTCTGAAAAAAGTGTAGCAAAAAACCTACATTCATACGAAGGCTCGTTGGGAGCAAGTTAGATTCAAGTTTTCTATATTGATAGATTGATATTTGATAGATATTGATATGATAGATAGAAAGATATGATATATGATATGATATATATGATATATATGATTGATAGATTGATATATAGTGTCTGATCTGCTGATTCCCGTACGGTGCTGGAACCTAGCTGCTAAGGGGGTGGGACGTGCATGCTTCATTCCTGTCGTAAGTTTTGGAGATAGTAGCTTGGGTACTGGTGCTAATTAGCCTACCGAATCCCACCTTCTGTTAGCGCTTATCAGTTAAGTTTTGATAAAACACTTAGTAGAATTTGGGGGGTGCATCTGCTCCCCCTCGATCTTTCCTCACAGTGGCTTTTTCATACTTTTTTTATTTTTGTTCCTCCTCCATTCAGTTGATTCCTTGCGTAGATGAACTGCCATTTTCAAACTTTTACTTTGTTTATTTCAGCTTTACATCTGCCTGCAATCTACATTGGCCATCTACATGTGTGTTCACTTTGTCGTTCAATGCATCGAATCAGATTGGGAAGGTAATGTTCCACGCATCTCTGGTGCCCCAAAATGTTGCTTTCGTTTGTCGTCTGCCTCGGATAGCCTAATAGTCCGTCAGATTCACCGTCATGGTAGAAGTACCCTGCTCAGGTCAGACGCGTATTCTTTGACTGTGTCGGTTAAACTATCTTGTCGATGTGTTGGGCCATTGATTACCACCATTTATAGACTAGACATAGCGCGGAGGATAAGGCTGTGGCCTTGCATCGAAAACTTCGGTTATGTCTGTTTGGGTCTAAGCGACTCGAAGGAACCTCGGCCTTTAAGCTTTCTATGGGCAGGTCTCGTGGATTTCCCTAGGAGAAACTCACTCGATGAGAAACCATCCTCCCAAAGATAAGCCACCCCATGCAGGAGAGGCAAAATACGGTAACATCTTAAAGAGGGGCTTTCACGAAAAAATGGGTATTTGAACTCTCCTTGAGAGGATCGCACATCAAGTTGTGGCTGTCAAGGGGCACTACTGTGGACTCTCCGTGGGAGTGGTTCATCTTTGGATGGGTCTTGGTAGACTACTATATTGCGAACACCACCGTAAAGTTTCTGGTCATTGGCACTTGGGGCGAAGCCCACTGACCTCAGATATCCTCGCACCCGAATAGCGCCTCAGTTTATATCCGCTAACCTCTGGAATAACCAACACTTTACCTCCAAAACACATACTCTTGTTCGGTTTAGATGTGCTTTGCAACCGAGGCCTGTATATTCGGTTCCCGAATAACTCTAGGGTACATTTGATGAACAGCATGCACGCGAGGCACTAAAGATGACAGTGAGTGGCAATTTTCTTCAACAACTATCTTCAGCAACAGTTGCGGTTTTTTGTGGCTGCGTTGTAACCAAGGGAGAGGCAAGAGCCATTTGGTTTGCGACCGGCTTTTATTGCAGTCAGGCTCGAAGTAGTTACGTGCACAAAGTTAACTCGGTCCAGTGAGAAAATGTCAGTCGATCAAGTACGAAATAAAAGAACCTGATGTAAGCCCGTGTTAGCCACTTCACCTGGACTCATGAGTTGCACGGAGCCTACCGCAACAGACAGACTGCAACGCGATTCTTATCCAGTAACAGCGAGTACCCTAATCCTTTCCACTAAGAACTCGACTACCAGCTTATCGAATTCGTCTTCAGAATGAACCACGAATACTGTATTATAAAGCGCACTCTACAGTTTGACCGTCCTGGTCGATAGTATGGCATCAATCCGAATGGTGTTCCTCCTTAGTTAAACAGCTTTCGTTCGTGACCTCTGATGACCCCGCCAGATTTGCTTGTAAAGAATGGCCGCAACCTCTTTGCTCAAGTTTTTCCTTATTTTCCAACGCATATGGATAGCATCATCCTAGTGACACCAGTAATTCAACCTAAAGAGGTGCAGGTTGTCAAGATCCTACCGTTTTACATACATCTTCGGTATGTGCGAAAACGGAGCCCTGTAGTTTCTGTGATAATTGTTGCTTCTCATTTTCCTCTCCTACCTTTCAGCCTGTCAGTTGAATACCAGTTACCACGGATGGTCGCATTTGTTGGCTTTCGAATTCAGTCCATTTGTTACTTGTGTATTCATCCTGGGTCTGATTGTCGAAGCCTTGGTGTTCGGGCTGTTCACGATGATTATGTTTATCACTCAGGTGTACAGCATCGCAGATGACGAAACCGTGAGTTTTGTTGTATTCATCATTTTTCTCATCTTGGCAAATACGTAGCGGTGTGTGTATTTCAATCGACCTATTCTGGGGCGGATTTACTAACCGGAAGGTCCGTGCTTCGAACTTCCCCTGTCTAGGCTTGAGTAACCTCGCAGTACCTCAGCCCACGTGCTTCCTTCTTCTGGCATGGCCGTTGGGTACCGAAAGGGTGCTACAGCTGGACGATTATTTTATTTGTTCGATTATTCTATTCTGTCATTGGCTCCATAGGTTACGCGAATGGCCTTCCACGAATTATCCTTTGAGTCCCTTTTACTCGATGTGGGGATAATGCAGTTGTATAGCAGTCGGTGTGAACTCAAATCTACGGGCAGGGCATCGTTCTTTCGAGGGTTGCATATTTCTACTTTTCATGCATAACTAACGTGGTTATAGGCGCCTGCAGAATTTTTGGAATTCGAATCACTCCTCCGACTGTCCTGGTGAGTCCACACCAAAGGGTGGAACATCTGACATGCGAGGCGAGCGTGTTATCCCTACTCCACTAGCGTACGTTGGGTCGCGTAGTTTACAGTACCTCAAGGAGCTATTTTTCGACGAAATCTAGGTTTTGAATTAATTTCCTACGATCATTTGATGTCTGGCTTTACTTGAGGTTATAAAATCTGTTGAGAATTTGGCACTGTATACCAGACGAGAACCGGATATTACCGATCTGTTTATGAAAACACGGGAAGATTTTAACACATTAGGTCTCGCTCGTTGACGTAATGGCTGTTCGTAGCAAATTAATATCAAATCTGAACAGCAGTTCTGAAGCTAGGAATTTCACGGAGTTTTACGTTTTTTAATGACCACACAACAAAATGATGGGCGGCTTTTGTTGTTTAACGGATAACTGTCCAACCACCATCTGGATTGCGCCATGAGTAGGTTGCGAAGGGACCTCTCAGAAGCATTTCGAGCTACAAGCTTGGCAAGTCCCCAAATGCATAACAAACATACATTATCCCACCATGTCACTCGCTGCAAGGGAAACGACGTTTCTTCCGCTGCTAGTAATAACCTCTCTTCGGAGGTAGTATGTAATCCAACGTAAATTTATCATCTCCTAGAAAACCATACAAAAATTGCGGAATCTTGCTGAATTTAGTTTTTCGTGAGGTATTCAGTGATCCTTATCATAAGCCTCGGCTGTTGCGTCAAAGCAAATTTCTCGAGTTACTCGGCAAGCTTACATCGTTTGTTAGTTCTTTTTCGTTTCGATCTCGTTCTTCAAGGCACTCTCATCGGATTCCGCATTATTTACCCACCCCTTCTCGGTACACCTCGTGTCAGTCTGAAACGGTCATTTTCCAGTGACAACCCCACCAAATCTTTGCAAAACCCTGTTAAAGTCGCCCTCAAATATGGTTTCCACTCGAGTGCCGGGTTCCTGCTTGAGCCCAGTCACTTTCAAGTTCACAATTTCAGTCCGCATTTTGTCTTATCTTTCCGGGAAAATCGGAATCTGGCAACACAACAGGACAATTACATCTTATGTTGAAAGACTACTTGCTTTTATCTTGACTTCACTAGTACTCGAGCCATCTCCCAATCAAACGGATGAATGTTTTACGATCGCGGACACCCGGAGCTAGCGATCAGACTGACACTGGGAAAGATTCGTTTTTATTTGGTGTTGCTTATTTCACTTCTGAAGGAAGATTCAGTACCTATCTTACTTTAAAGCGACTATCGCTTGACCCAGAATGGACTAGCACCTTTTAATCGTTAGCACTATCAGATGAGAAGACAATCTGTGCGAAAAAGCCAATGAGCTGTTTCATCCTTATTGGAATTCATCGGCTGTGCGCTCCTCACGCATCTCACCATTCGTAGCCAAACGGTTAATTTTCAACTAATAGGCGGAAGGTCGCTGGCTTGAATCGATAAGATTGAATCAGCTATAAAGTGCTTCTAGGCTCTTCAGCACAGGTTGGTTTCAATTACAGGTCGAAATCTGGATTGAAGTTTCAACATATCCTACCGCCAACAGAATTTTAGTAATGTGTTTTTGATCACTGAATTTCACACCTGTACTGCAATCAGAAAACCCATTACGGTAAATGAGGATGTAGGTGGACGATGCCTCATACGGGAGACATTGTGTTTTGTGAAAGTGCAAAAGCCATCTATCTGGAGGATTTATGCATACAGATCTGGATTAGCATTGCCAACACGGAACTTGACTTTTGATTCCTTACTGGAATCGAAATGATCCAAATGTACGTTATCTCAGGCTACTGCTAAGTGGCTTGATTTCGACATTGTTCCATTGTTCCTTCTCCTGTGCTATCTAGTGCGAACTTCGGTTGGTGAATTATCCAACGGACGGCTAACTGCTCGCTTACGTCTCACGGTCATCGCTACCGGCTTCATATATATTTGCTCGCCATTGTTTATATTTGTTGCCATGGTGACCGGGTGCCCCCGGAGGGTGGTTGGTCTTGTCTAGAGTCAAACGTGGACGGTCAGAACGGATTTCTGGCCTATGCCATTCTGGTCACAAGCCACATGACCAGGGTCACTCCACTCAGCACGTGTCCCATCCCGTTCTGCCCAGGACGTATCCAAGGTCGTTACACTGCGTACGATTCCCTATTGATCCGTCTGTTTTATGACTGTGGTGCACACTATCGGTGTGGCGGTGCGCGATATGGCGCACACTTCGGACTGCGACCTTTTGCGTTTCAGTACGCGGCTACTGCGTTGCCTCTGAATTGCTGCCACTGACAGTATTTTCGTATTTATGCGGACATATTTTAGGACCAGTACCGTGGTTACTACTGCCCTATCTGCTGTTCGTCACAGTTCTGTTGTCTGTGTCAATACTGATATGTCCTCTGGCCAGTGTCCTAAGTGCATGCATCTCCAGCGACCTCCTTTCTAACTTCGGGTCTGCATGAGGCTGAGAGTCAGCGAAAACCGGCTCTGTGGTATCCATTATACTGCCCCGGATTCTGCACTGACCACTAGTTAGGTCCAAATAGTCACAACAGCGAACACTACCGCCAATCTATACCACCACTCGTGTGAAAATTATCTTACAGCATGCCATCGCCTCAAGGTAGGTGAAATCGCTTCATCGGCGAACGCTAGATTACAGTTATCGCGTGAGAACTTGAAGAGGACTCATAGGAGAATGGAACGTCTCCGGCTTAGTCGAATTCCACAACTGCTTCCTGTGTCTTGAATTCCAAGTTCGGCTCGAAGGAAAAAGTTTGAGCAGTTTTCTCCAACTCAAATTAATATCTAGTAACTTCTCTTTCCGGGGTTTTCTTTCTCTTTTTCTGTCGTACTCAGCTGAGTGTGATAAAGCACACCATCCAGCGACAAAATCTGATGTCGTGAGCATCATGCCAGTTGACTGAACATTAATGCTAGAATGTGGTTTCATAGTTCACTAGATTCGTTTTGCATAAGTAACTCCAATGTTCCCCTCAGAACCCAGCACGGTATGTGTTGATTAAAAACAACGCGCAGTTGGTCAGTGTAGGCGGTTTCGGTCGCCTGCAACACAAAATCTCCTTCGTGCAATGTATTTTTCATAGTCACACAGTGCTAGCGGTCTTTTCTGCGAATCGGAACAGACAGTCTACTAGTTTTTGGGCTCTACTGACAAACATGCTATTCAGACAAATACGAATGTTTCACATCAGTTTTTTGCTGGTTTCCACTTAAGATTCGCTATTATTTCACCATTTTTTCACGGTCTTCTGTGCTCGCTTTGGCTCCCTTTTCTCCTATTTCGTCAATCTATTCTGAAGTCCGTAGACTAACATTTTAGTGTTTTTTCCAGAAGACGCCCGTATCCCAGCTGAGCTATGTGAAATCGGGATGTTGTTTCCCGAATTCCGTGATTACTCTGGTGTTGTTGTCCCCACTGTTAACGTTGGAACCAACGAAATAGGTGTGCGACAGAATCAAAATGTGTCTGCTCCTAAGCGTTGTGGAAGCCGTTTTTCGAACCTGAAACCGCTACACAATAGTTAAGCCAGAAAGTTCTTTTACGTTCGGTTCGATGGGGAAATTGTTCGTCCAACAGTTTATAAATGAATGTCTTCGTTCATTTTCAACTGGATTATGATGATGCATTGAACTTCTAGTGAAGTCAGTGCTCGGATCTATTGAATTATATTTGTGTAGCAAGGTAACGAAGTTTTTGGATTTTTTTTTCGGTGATTCGTTAACAACTGGACGAGATGCATGCAACGATACAGTGTAGAACTCCGTGTGGATCTTGACGCGAGCATGATTGTCCGACGTGCAACAGCCCGCATTTCCTGTGAAGTCCTCACCATTGTAAAGAGTAAAGGACACTAGGCGACATGATCACCATTTCAGTGTCATGGAAGGTTATGTCTCTTGTCATCTGTTGTTACTCTACACGTGTTCATACCATACAATGGAAATCTTTCGCAAACCCCGTCCAACCGGAACAACACAATTCATTATATAACTGGCTTACTGCATTCTCTATTAGTGGCATATTCCACAAAAACTACAGAGCCCTACAGAACACCGTCTGTTCTTTGCTACTGGTTCGCTCGGCACAGAAAAAATCGTTCAGCTGCAGCATCCTTTCGGTGCCTAACTGCCATGCCACCAGAAGGAAGCACGAGGGCTGGGATACTGCCAGGTTGCCCAAGTCTAGACAGGAGGAGTCGAGATGCAGAGGTCGGGTTCGAACCACGGACCTTCCGGTCAGCAGATTCGCGCTCTAACCACTGAGTCATCTCGGCACAGAAACTCAGGAAGTGACAGGAAGTCTTCCAACAGAAGCTATCACAGAATCCTATTCCGGGTGCACCTTACCTTACGTCTTCCCTTTGCTTCCCGGCATCCTTCGTGTTCATCAGGCCACATTGGTCATACTACTGTCGTCTAAGATTCCTCTGATGCACCGAACACAGTGTTCTGGCCGATTTTCCGTTATTCTTCCTTGGTTGAACAATGAATAGGAGGAGAAGGAATGTCCTTTTTATGGTTTGAGCTGCAATGGGCCCTCTCATCAAAACCCCGTAGGCCCTTGCGTAACGCCTATTCTTAAGCCGTCGAATCAATAGGTCACTCATCTGGAATAATGTACAGTGTTCCCCACACAGGAAAAAAGCGGCCACAAAAGCACTCCCTGTAAAAAACCCTAACTCGAGGAGTGACTATCCCCCAAGTGTCTTCTTTCCCACAATGTGCTCCCTTCTGTGGGACTAGTGTATACAACTACGACTGCTTCAGGACTGCCCTCTCGGATGTTGGATGCTCTGCTTTGTACTCTATTTTCTCGTCCTTAATTGAGTGATTTTGTAGTTATTTGTGCATCCATCTTATACTATTGATCTTAAGATCCGTTGGGAAAATGAATGTGGCAACGGTTTTGTGGGATCGCCTGTTTGCTGATATATGAGGGGGGGAGGCAACCAACCCATTTTTCAGCTGCGCAGTCAGCCGTGTATAATGAATGCACTCACAAATTCTCCCACAAAGTAATAATAATTATTCAGGTGTTATACCCTTTCGGTTCCTAGCTGCCATGCCACCCGAATGTAGCACGGGGGCTGAGATGCGGCCAGGTCACCCGCCGTTGGGTCCGAACCACGAATCTTCCGGTCAGTAAGTTCACTCCTTAACCACTCAGCCGTCTCGAGCTTCCCACACAGTGGTGAATGTCCCAATTAAATAAGGGCTATTTACGCTGGTTCATGAGATAGATCACGATGTGCAACCTGCTATAGTTAGGATGTGGGTGGGTTCGTCTGTTTGTTTCTGTTTGACACACTGAGCGATAACTGTTCTCACCTATCTATGTGTCCATCATTTTCACCTATCACCGTATATCACGATGTTCGGAAGGTATTATTCGGTCGGACCTACTGGTTCATAATTTTATCGTTCCTGGGACGTACCTGATTCGTGTCAGAATCCCACGGTTAGATACTCATATAATACCATCCATTTTTTCGGAGGTTTCTGTGAAACACTGTAATGCGCAGTTTCTTTTTTAAATGTGAAAAAAATCGTTCAGCTGTAGCACCCTTTCGGTGCCGAACTGCCACGCCACCCGAAAGAAGAACGAGGGCTGGGTTACCGCCAGGTTGCCCAAGCCTAGACAGGGGAAGTCGAGATGCAGAGGTCGGGTTCGAACCACGAACCTTCCGGTCAGTAAACTCGCGCTCTGACCACCGAGCCATCTCACCCTTTTAAATATGAACGAAAAAGCTGTGGTAGTCATCGTTTCCTCAAGTGTACCATCCCGCTTCTATCTCTATCGTGAAAAATTTCTGTTTGCCATTGTCTGTCACCTCCTTATTGTCGAACCAATACAATTTCGCATTGAATATTACCCTTCTCACTTCTCTTTTTTTTCAGGGTATTGAAAGCCTGACAAAAAATGGTCCAAAGTCAGAACAGCTGTCGCGTTGGAAAAGACTAACACTGGCTTGTGGTTCTCCATTCTCGTGGCGTTGGTTCAGTCCCTTCTCACCGCCGCCTCCGGTCACTCCGGTTTTCCCAGGTTTCGGTGGCAGGGGAGAGGATTTTGTTTATTCTGACAGCGGTACACCAACAAATCGAACTGACTTGTCGTACTCTAGTTGTGTTGCTATAGCGACAACATCGCCATATAACCGGAAAGAACACAACGATGTGATCGGTAACGGTGTACCGAATTCTGTCATTGCTCTGTGATCTCTCCGATAATCATCAACCTATCGCTTGGCCCTCCTTCACAAACGTGAATTCATGCGCTTTGTTCCCTTGCTTCCTCACCTTTTCCATAGTATGAATGAATGCATAACCACGCGCGTGTTCTTCCCTTCTACCCTGTGCGCCCAGCCTGACTCTTATCACATCTATCCTCGTTTTATTATTTAAATGCCAATCATGTTTTGTATATGTAAATACTAATGCTTTTTAACACGTTGTAGGCCATTGCTTTTCTCCGTGCCTCTCCTGTCGATACTCTCAAAAACACCTTTTATTCAAGTGGAGCTCTCATGTTTTTACACCCCTTCCGCGGAAACTGTCGACTGCCGTGAACGGCCGTTATCTGTCGAGCTTTTGGACGTTAAACTTTTACAGCCTAGACCTTCAACACAAAGGCAGAACCTTCTAAGGGCGAAACAAATAAGCAGCGTGTCAGAAACTCCATGCTTTTTGTCCACTTCGTGTCCTCAAAAATTATGCGAATGGCCGTGAAGTGTACTTGTATAGGAGCCTTCATGAACAGTAGTTTCTACCACTGATACATCTTGTGCAAGCTTCCTTTTGGTCTTGGAGATTTTTTGCTGTACTTTCAGTGTGAATTAACCCCACGGACATGTGTCACTGTAAGGCATCAGTATGAGCAACACTTAGCATTGATGTTGGTACGTAACCGTTGTAGAACCACAGAAATTTTGTTCGGGAGATTGGTACCACATAGAAATAGCTTGTGATCAGCCGACATCACACATCGTACGTGCTGCCGTTTGACCCAACGTTCATACCTGCTAATAATTGTGACGAGCAATTAGCTTGCCTTTACTACGTGTTTCACTGGGTTGTAGCTAGACGGTCACTTTCTCACGACACAGGTTAGTATGGTGTCATGTGCTTTAGCGGTGACGCAATGAGATCTCCGCTTGAGAATAGTTGCGGGATCCGTTGAGTTTCTGCCCACACCACTCTTGTTTGAACACTACACTTATATTTGTATGAACTGGGCTCGTGTTTCGCACCCAATCGAGCTCATCAGCAATGCCATTCCCCGACTATACGAATACTCCATACATCATGCGAAGCGAGCTGGTTACCCTCAGTACAGCTCGGACTTACCAAAATAATCACACTTAGAACAGCTAGTGGGCCGTTGTGCGACATTTCACGCATACTACTCGTATCATCCAAACAAGAACATATCTATCCGTAATACACTACTCATAAGGTTGTTGAAAACTCTTCGACAGCCCACGACCGGTTTCGCTCCTCTGTTTCGGGCTCATCAGGTAGGCGCAATCTCCCAGTTTCCGTCGACCGTATGTTCTACTTGAACCCAAATTGCAGGAAATTAGAGAAGTCCATTCATTTGCATACCATTTTGGTTTTCACAGGAGACTCACCTGGAACCCAGATGAATCTCTCGTTTGCGATGTTTTTAAGCAACTGAATGTACTGCACCAAGCCGCCTCATGTTTCATTTGGCACGATATCGCGACACATGTATAGACGTAATACACTACGCATAAGGTTGCTGAAAACTCTTCGACAGCCCACGACGGGTTTCGCCCTTCTTGGGGCTAACCAGGTAGGCGCAGTCCCCGAATCCAGGTGAGTCTCCCGTCAAAACCAAATTGGTTTGCAAATGAGTGTACTTCGCTAACATCTATCCCATCCTATGCATCCAGCTTACAGTGGTAAGTAGTGGTAACAACCTTGTCCCGTATATCGGATGACCAAATCTCAAATACCTGCACGACCGAGACTATAAACCCTGCTGATTAGCTCCAATGAAGTCAACACAAGAGTCGAGCACCACCTTGGTGTGAACTAACCCAAAGACGGGGACGAATGTTCAAGCCAGAGTGAATCGAGTCTTTCTTTGCACCCTAACCACAGCTCTTCATAGGTAGTCGGTCTTTGCTCCTGCCCCTCCAAGTGTTTCACTATCCATATTTGTCCGTCATTGTGTCATAGCGATAGTATCGCAATTCGCCATTCCTATGCTGCATCTAAATTTCTCGAGCGGTTGAACATTATCTTCGAGGATTTTCAGACCACACTTTTCAACCTATAAAAATTATATCAGCCATTGTAATTTCGAGATGACAGCCGTTGATCTGGCAAAGTCTCAGGGGTATTTCTCTGATGTGAACGAGCATTTTTCCGGGATTTTTCGCATCAGTGCTCATTATGCATACGCCGAAATGTCATATGATGCTGGTGATTGGCCTAGTGCTGGAAACGTGTCGCTGAGAAGTTGTCTTGATGTAATGCCACAGTGAGAGAGCAATGTAACCATGACACCACACATTTCACCATTCTTTAATTGGGAAAATCTCTGGGGATTTGTCCCTTGCCTTAGTGACGTTCACTCCACCCCACCCCAAACAACTGTCAAGCCACACTATCCAGCTGGTTGCATCCACATAGTACGAAGTCGTCTCGACAGTGCTTAACCAGCAAAACGCTACTACTTTAGAATTTCCGTACCATTTCGAGTCTGTTTTACCTCGAAAGAAAAACAGTACTTCCCTACAAATACGGTCCTTGAAAAAGACTGCTTTTGGTGTTTGAAACATCTCGCCATGCAACACTGGGGATTTTTCATTGTTCAAATTTCCATTGCAGAATTTATGGTTCTGTCGGGAGTTTCTTTAATTCGTTTAATTCTGATCCAAATGATCCCACATTATTCCCGGGGTGAGCATAGAATTACATTCTTCGACCTTGTCAAGAACATTGAGATACAGCATTTCGGGCTGATATTGGTCGGTCGCTCAGTTGCCAAATTTGTGCAGAATCCAAAAAAATGTAAATGGTGGAAATCGGAAACTTGTTGAGTGTATGCGATGTATGCACACATTTTGTCCGAAAAGTCCAGGAATAGTACTTTGTGATTGTGCAACAATGTGATTTACAAATGAGCTTTTACAACTGCTGGATACACTATTTCCTCCACTGGTTTTGCCAGAAGGATTGTCCTGGCATCGCTTGCTTCCTAGTATTCCTGGTTCCCAAATGAACTTCCTTCGTTCGCTCATCTTCATTGAATCCGATTTCGAATGGGAGCCTTGTAACTTGCTTCACTGTCGGCCATGAACATCCCGTCGTGAAAAGACTAAGTGCTACAGTTTTTGGATTCCTCTTTCCCACTGAGCTATACCGAGGAACTAACTTTCAACATCCTCGGAGTCTCATGCTAGGTCGGTCAGTGGATATAGGCGTTCTGGTTTTCTGGCCCTCTGCGTTGTGGTTTGGGACATGTGCGGCGCATTATTCCCTAAAAACTCATGTTGTAGCATGCCGGCACCCACTTGCGGCCAGGCTTTTGGGCCAAAGGCTGTGGTCGAGGGTCTCAATGATCCTGTCTAGGTTTGGGTTCCTCTGAGAGTACCCTTGCCTGCATATGACCATGAACTTCATAAGTAAAAATAATGTTATGCCTTGTCAGTCGTCGCGTGTTGCAACCAACCGAATCACCGCATCTGCTGTACAAGCAGGGTGAAATTGTGTTATTCCTGATACCTCTCTCATTACCCTCGTTAATTCCTTTTCTCCACCCCATTGCCAGTTCTCTCTCTCTTTGTATGTCCCATCACTAGGACTGGCAGCTTTGTTAGCATCGCCCTTAGCAGCAATTTCTGCATGTCTGTCTGCAGTCGCAGCCTCTACCGCCTGGAAATCAGCTTTGAAACTCCGAACTCCCGTCCCCTTAAATTTCCGTGCTCCCCTTGTGTGTATGCTGAGTTCCCCCTGCGCTGACGTATGTCAGAAACACGAATCTAGGACATAAGCATTGGTATTACACTGACTGCTTCGTTACTCTACTTTCGCTTCCAGCTGCACAACTCTGGTTATACTGGGTTTGGTATTGTGCTGGGTCATCGGTCGGAAACATTCCTGCTTGACTGGAAGGCCGTTAACAATCGTCTCTCCGCGGTTCGTTTGACAATATCAGTTACGTAAGATTAATTTCGAGATTCCTGAGGCTGTCGGCGCCGGCTGACTCGCATATGTTGCGGCCAAGGCCGATGCAAGACGAATGGTCTCGTCAGTTCTAACGGATGAGCCTACAAAGAGGGAGTTATTAGTGGGATGGGGAAGGCGAAGAAAAAGTATGTGAAAGAGAAAGAAAAGAGGCGTCAGCAGTAACATGTTTTTTTCGCTTACCCGCCCTGCTGTTTTCAGCAAGTAAGACACCACACGACGGTCGATGTGGCACGAGAGTACAGATAGTTATGAGTCATAGTTGTACGTGGGCTAAGATACTGCCATGCCATCAAGACCGAAAGGGGAGGATGATTAGGGTCTGGCTCAAAAGCCTGACTGGAAGGCAGCAGTGTTTGGCGGGAAATGCCAGTGCATTACCAGTATTAAAGAACAAGTTGCCACATATGTTCCAAAATCTAACCTGGAAGAACAGAAGACTGTGTTGGCCGGACCTCCAACATTGATCAACCTCGTATAGGAGACCATACGGGTGTCGCACGGACACTGCCAGTATAGCTCAAGGGGTCACGGAGGCACACACAATGCCATTCCATGATAAGATCCGGTTTCCTCGTGACGGGTGAGAAAATCTCGCTCAAGGAAAATTCGTCACCCTCTCTTTAGTACATATGCTCATGTTCCAACGGGCTGTAGCTCTCAATCTGCAGGAGACCGTCTCTGTTACGCTCCAGGTGTTCTCTTACAACCTGCCGGATGCTCAGGTATGGTTGTCGTCGTTCGTGACATGGACACGCAGGTAGGTCGGCTTAACACTGCTGATGCTCGGTTGGATGGTCACCTCGAATAGGACATGAGACGCACGGACAGCAGATATCACATACTGCGGACTGCCGACAATCGCAAACTGTTTCTATGAGTTACTAACCGCATAGTGCATACTAACGAACCAGACCCAGGTCGTTAATTACCGATAGCGTGGCCGCCACCCCTGGACTAAGTGTGTGGACTTCAGTCGTGCACTTATCTTAAATATCCTAATCCTCTATTAGCTTTATCGCACTTCTCAGGTCTACGCAAAACACATCTCAATTGTCTACTAAACTCACAATAAGCCGGCTTCTTTAATGAGCAGATTTTGAATGTTAACGAGTACTGAGGTGAGAGACCCAGGGCTGTACGCGATGCGGAAGTTTCCGTCTGCTGTCCAGCCTAGGTAACCTGTTCCAGGCACTGAATCTGTGTTAAGACTATGGCTTTACTAAAGATTTGGAGACAGATCCCGTCCTTCGGGAAGCACTATGCAACTCGATTTATCACGAGGCGCTAAGTGAAACAGAGCATTCTGTTGGGTCCAGAAGGCCGAGGGAATGTTCCATATGGTTCATTTTGCAGGTCCTCAGAAATCTAGAACCACAGTGTCTGCCAGATCATCATTATTATGAACAGTATAACATCAATGTTCAACACTAATGCTTCGCTGTCACACAACCATAACTTATTAGAAAATAATATTATGAAGAATAGAATGAAAGTGGATTGGGAAAGGACTCAGTGCTAACCCACCACAATCATTTCGAGATATCTACACCTCCAGACACTTAATCAAGCAATCTGATATCGATTAGCAACCATATCTTGCAGCGTCTCCAACCATGCAAGTGGGGATCATGTGCACCCACTTATCCCGATAACAACCTCCGGAGCGTTGGACAATTATCCAATTAGTTACCTGCTAGTTTCCAGCCCGGCTCCCTGCCTGCATCAGAAACGTGAACTGTGAACATGAAACCCCATCTGGCCTTAGAAGTGTATGAATGTATGTCACTGTGTTTCTGGTCCCGACAGCCTTCCGACTGTTCAATGTCTGAGGTGCGTCAATGTCCCGATAACGTATGTGCATTTATTTGGGAAAAGAGATGGTCGCAGATTATTACCGCAACCAAAAAGGTGTCAACCTACCCAGAATGCAAAACAAAAAGGTTCGCCTTTGGTGAACCAACTGCAGCCAGTACCAAGCATGGTTCGTTACGTTGCTGTAAAACGGACACATAAAAAAATGAGAAGAGCCAGTGAACTTGATAATTCGCCGCCCTCAAATTCGTAAAAGAGAATACTTCTCATAATTCAGACAATTTGGACAACACTGCAAAAGATGTTCTGCTTCTGAATGATTCTAGAGTGTACTGTGTGTTGCTTACTATCCGCAACGTAATTGAACTGCTCGATGTTATCGAGACAATGTATGCTATCCAGTAGCTCTCTGCAAGCGTTGGGACGTACCCTTCAGCGCTATGTTTTCTGTACCGAACCACTGTGATTGGTTGACAGCGTCATCAACTTGGAATCTCTTCTTTACTGGACTGGTCATAATTTGTGATACGATATTTTCTAGTCGAGAATCCATCTTGCAAACGAAGTCACTCTAAGCTGAAACAATCTATAAGCACTTTACGCTTGTTGAGCATCGTCACCAGTGCGCATCTTACGAATCTTGTGAGTGATTCAAACTTGTGACCCCTTGGCTAGTAGCGGAAGATTATACCGTTCGGCCACGAATGGCCGATCAGCAATGTGACAAAATTGCACTTAGACATGATCTATGGAGCTTTACGTAGAAAATCAAGACTCTTATAAGCGATTTGATAACGGATCAAGTTATATTATAAAGGTGGTTGTTATTGCGTTTTTTTGTGGATTGCCTGTCCAGAGTGTGGTGTTAGCAGTGTTACTGACGAGTGGAGCGATGGGGTTTTCGCCGATTTTTCAAGATTACTTTGATTCAGCAGAAGGACTTACGAGACAGGAAGATGGCCAGGTACAACGGATCCACATGCAACGTAACACAGAGCTTCCATGGTAATCAACTGCGGACTGAAGATAGTCAACATGCTACAGTAATCAAGATGGTTCATTGTACAAGATACATTAGAACGTCTGTACGGTGAGCAACCCCAGCCCATCTCGATTCGTTCTTCGCTCTCATTCCATGTACTTGGACGTTTCCTTTCAAGATTTGAAACGGTTTTCGGTTAACGATACATAACTTACATTGTTTGATTTACATTTTCTTTACTGAACGCAAGAAGCCTGTGGTACAAAGTGTTCCTATGGGTGTGTAGCATGAGACCTGAGACGACTGTGGTATCAGTGTGTTTGGCAATGTCCCCAACTCCTGTCCAAACCAAAACGGATGTGTCACTTGCTCTTCCTTAACTTTGTATACCAGGACTCCGAACTGGCCTCTTCATAAGATCTCCACTAATTCAGCAGACCTGTTGTAATTCAAAAGTCGTGACGCTCCTGTTGTGTCCGAGTTGATGTTGGGCTGCACGTAACATGGTTTCATTGAAAAAATACTGAAGCATCATTTGCGCATATTTTGCATACTTTCTTTTTAGTGTTCGTAAACACGGTCGTAAACACGGTTGCAGTTCGACTGACAAACAAACTGAAAGCTCCATTTTGTTCCAGTTGCTGCATCAGTTGCAAAGGACGGAACTTATCAGTATTACTCATAAGGTTGAATAAAGACTTCGGACAGCCCACTACTAGTCATGCCCTTCCCCATATAGGCCTAATCCCCAAACCTTCATCAACCTTATTTCCTGTTCGAACTCTTGGATTTGCAAATTATTATTTGTCGTACAGTAAAACTTGCCTTTCCGCCTGCCGTTCTTTTGTGGCTGCCTTCCCATTCAAGGTTCCGTTTTCCGTAAGGTTAACCGAATAGGTCATTTTTGTCAAGTAATCACGTTATTGCGGTACGGAATCCTGAAAGGTCACCAGACCGCGCGAGTGAGTCCTGTTACCGTCACTTTGACGCGTCCTTACATCCAACCCCAATAATGTGTCGATCTGGTGTGAGTCATCCGCCCTGACAACAACAAATCGAGCCATGCGGCCAGTAAGGCCAAGAAACAATATGCACTCAAATAAGAGCGAAACTCGAGTCCCCCCCCCTGGTGTGGACTGGGCAGAATAACTGCGCCAGGGCAGGGTGTGGACCGTTGTGAATGCCCATAATAGAACGGTCATTTTGACTCTATTCCTCAGTTTAAAAAGGATTCCGCGTCGAGTAGCTTGAGAACCGCATTCTCGATATAAAGCACAGGTTGGAGCAACACTCACACGCAACGTAGGTCAGCCGGTGGGACAACACAAACCTTTCTCTGCACCAAGGAACTGTTCGTATTGGTTAACCATGGAATTTGAACCCATCAATCAGGCGGACTTCCCCTGATATACTCACACTCACGAGTCTTTCACGAGTTGTTCAGACAAGTCAGAATAAAGTTTTAGACCTCTGTTACACAACCCTTCTGCTGCCTCACAACTTAGGTATTCCAGTTCAGGCTCACTGATGAGATATCGAATCAGGCCCGACCAGCATTTTGCGTTGTGGGCTTGTTCCCTCGGGTCTACCTCTCATAGTGGACCTGCTGCATTGAGAGATCAAATCGCAGTCGGAGTGGTGGTGATGGGAGTACTTACTGCGCTTCCGGCTGTTGGTAAGCTGACGTGGCAAATTTGGGCATCGAATCTCGTCGCGAGCGATAGATACCTGTGAGTGGTTTGGGCTGGAACCGTCTGAAGTGGTGCACTCTAGCTTGCTGGTCCCGATGCTTCAGTAGGAATGGTACTTTGTACAGTTTGCCAACGGGCGTTTAAGCGAATAATGAGACTGATGGAATCTTACAGATGAACACCAAGAGTGTTCAAATTGGTAGTGTTCTATCAAGTAAGTTAACTGCTTTGCCATCCATGCGTAGGTGCGCATCAGAATTTCGCCCAAACCCATTCCCTTGGCTGATGCATTTGTTTGATTGATGCAGCAAATGGACCTAAGCCGAAGATAACTTGTCAGATAAGGTTTTTCCACTCCCACTAATACACTGAATGAGGAAAATTATTCTGATTTCCGGACTGTCTATTGTGAGCGAAAACCTTGACAGGTCATTTATCTTATCGCTGTTGTGATATCTGTCGACCTAATTAATTAGAGCTGTTTTCAGTTTTTAGCTGGTTGCTAAGCTTAGGATATCCCATACCGTTGAAATCCCTCAACTAGGATTTTACACATAATGTGGATACGAAACAACACAAAAAGTCTTCTCGTTAGCACATTGTGTGAACGACTCTAGGCTCCTTGAAAAAAATGTACATTTTTTGGTAAGAATGAAGATGGGTAGAATAGTGCTATAATAGAGTCGCGAAACACCGCAACCGGTTGTCACTCCATAAAGTTTATCACTTCCACGGACAGTCTCAAAAACCCCTTCAATACTTCCGTGACCAGCCTGTTTTCAACAGTTCTGTTTACCTCTTATTGGTCAGCGAACGAGCGAAAAAACACCCCACGATCAAGGTGAACATCGCTGTGTGCAGCCTTTTTTACACAAGTGGTTCGTCAAACGAATTCTGCCAATCCCACTCAACTAATGTTATTGAATGGAACTCGAGTATACTGACGAACCTAACCAAGCAAGAAATTTACACAACAAATTTCAACACGACAAATTGTTGGCTGTCACACTGTGCACCATGATGGTGATATGCAGCTATGACGGAATAATTAGACCCTGAAATCCTTTGTGAACTACATCTTTTCTAACGTCAACGGATTTCATTGCAAAGATCACTTGACAATATGGCAATTTATGTGAGAGCATTCAACCGTGCAAATGATCCCTATGGCTATAAATAGAACAGTTAACGCTGTGTCCTCATGTGTTCTTGGCTTCAAAAAAAAACCAATAACTATAGAATAAATCTGGGACTTTCTCAAATCAACGAAGCGAAGTTGCTACCATGACGCCGCCATGCTTCGCTCCCACACTTGCGGAAACGGCGTTTTTCTTACTTAAAGCATAGTGCTTTGAACTCCGTTACGTCACTTTCTCCGTCTCCTCATCATCACCATTGAGTACTTTAGAAATTTACCACACGCAGTAGTTTTACCGCGGGCCACAGGTGTTGTTTGTGCACGCAGACGCTTCAGTACATTGACTCGGAACATTTCCGCCGCAAAACTCTATGCTAGCTACTAAAAAACAATCAGCGCATTCCGGTGACAGAAAATGAAGTTGGTCCGTTGTTAGTCTGGCTTACTTTTTTCTTCACCTAACCTGACTGTCCGATGGCACGTTAACATCAATCTTCCGATCAAGAAACGACATTTTTGTGGCATGCAGAGTTTACCGTAATGACATGTGAGTACCCAAAAAAAGCTGACAACTAGTTAGAATGCTGGTTTTCCAAAATCCACTTGGTTAAAACAACAAGAGTTTATCTGTTGGGTATTTTTAATAGTCCTACCAACCTCCTGAGTGTCAGATTACCTAAAAAGTAGCATAAATATACGTGTACCAATAACATCTGACCTGTTCAAATCGAAAAACGAGTAAAACTTATCCTGTAAGCTGAGTAAACTGATCCTGTGAAGTGAAATCGTCTGAATTCAAAAGATCGATTGCAGCGATCGACTGACCAACGATGTCCAGCTGATAGTTGGGCGAACTGAGTTCATTTCGTCTAATACAGTGGCAAATGCGCTATCTGGTTTCACACCGTGACCGGTTCAAATCACGTACCAACGGTAGATGACGAAGGCACTCGGATTGGAGGAGCGTTGTGAGCAATGGCTCACGTAACTCGTTGTTTTATTGACTTTGAAAAATGCTTATTGACCCATGGATGACACAGATCGACAATCAAGCACCGCACTCAAGCTACTCACATCCCACAGCATCGCCAAACAAGATTACAAGCAGTTCAGTCTATGTAAATTTTGCCTCATCTGCAAGTGAACTACTTAGCACGCAGTGTTGGCCTAGTCGTTGGTTCTGTGAACGGCAGTATCCCAGTAAAGTACAGGAGCTGATGGGCATGTGCATTTTTGTGCCTGAGTTGAGTCAGATTGACCAACTTCAAAATATGGAGAGGCAGTTAAAGGCAAGGAGTGCATTTGACTGTGGGAGCCCTCGACCGCGCTTTCGTGTGAGTCGACCAACCTTCTATAGTGGCCACTTTTGGTGGGTACCGTCACATGCCGCATGAGCAATTGGTGAATAATTCAACATTTTCTCGCTATCAATGCAGTGGAAAATCTGTAGCCATACAGCAATTTGTTTTCCTGTAAAATTGAAAAATGATTTGCAGGCTACCCAGGGATAAATGCATGGTCAAAGCACATACTAGAGTTTCACTAATCTGGTGCGAACGTTTTGTCTGGTCTTGTTAGTGGTCAAACTTATCCACTTTTTATTTGTACAAAAGAAAATCATCCCAAGTTTGTACTTGTAAACTGAGTTTTATACTTCAATTTTTTTATCAAAGGTAAACGTCGCATAAGCTACTAGAGGACAGCCTCTACCCACATTTTCTATTGTTTTTTAGGTATGAAGTACGCAGTTTGAAGGAAAGTTCAAAGGGAAAACATCGGTGCAGTGCCAAGTTAAACACATGTTCAACCAGAGATGGTCCCGTAATTTTTGACGCGGTTTTGCAAAGCTGATTCAGCTTGTGACCAAAAGGGCAGAGGAACTGTCCAGCCATATCGGACGTATTAGGAATTATTAGCCGTTCGCATCCCACGAAACTCGAGATAAGTTTAGTCCGGCAAACTTGATCGCTACCGATGTCCTTTGGGGGTCCTTAATGCTCAAACTGGTAGTGATTCCTAATACGAGTGGAATCAGTGCGCAAGGATCCTCAGCCATCGGGGATAGTTGGCTTAGTACATGTGTAAAAATTAAAAATCTCACTACTTACAAATAATAAGACCTCCGCTCAGAAGTGAGGACGTAAAGCGGGTCAGTTGGGTTCGCATTTTGATAGGCCCTTATTCGGTGATCCGGTGTGGATCATGCCAGTGAAATGAACTACGTATATGAAGGATGAATTGCACCATATCTTGTCTCAGTGAAAGTCAGTGACATTAGCCAATACCAGAGTGTTCAAAGCCTAGTCTGGAAGTTTGTGCTTTGGAATCTCCCTAGGGATTCATGACATGGGAACTGACGATGAATCTTAGGAAGGATGAAACAGCCTACATCGTCTCTCAGCTTTCAGCATAGAGTGATAATGCTTGACACAGTATAACCTACGTTTAGCTTAATCATATTTTGTGGTTTACACACTATTCCCGAAAAATAGGTCTTAGTATTTTTCCAGTAAATACGTGGACTCCAGATGCACCCGTAAACGATGCATTCACAGGGCAAGTAAGCCATCGGTTAGACGGCTGTTGTAATATCCACTCCATCTTGATGTAAAAATGACAACCACGAAACTTGCTGTCTGTTCGTGTAGACCTGCTCCACCCTAGGCGATAAACTAGGCCGCAAATGAATAGCGCGATCTGTGAGGTTACAGCAGACCTTATATAGGACTCTTGGAAATTACGGAAGGAGTGAACGATCGGGGTAAACTTATGGCTACTCTGAAGGCAAAATTTCAGTAGGACGTTTTTATACAAATAGTCTGGCACAGCTGTTATCTGTGTGGGTAACCAATGATGAGCGAAACCACCAAATACCCTCATTTGCACACTAATTTGGATTTGACGGGAGACTCAACTGAATCCAGCTGAATCTCGCGTCTGTCGAAGAGTTTTCATGAAACTTATGAGTCTAGACAAATGCAAAACCACTTTGGACTGCTTCCTTGGGGCTTCCGGCGTAAGCACCTCAGTTTGAAGGAATTATCCGAAATTCTTCGTGAAAACAAATTACTTGTGGATAATTGTGGTTTTGCTCATAAATGTGATCGTCGTGTTTGCGGACAAGGCTGATGTACTAGCATCCCATAAAACGTCAGTAGGTCTTACGCTCTCAAATGAAGTCCCAAAACACGAGATTTGCCTCCGCTTGGGAAAAAAACGCAATGGATGTTAACAGACTGTAAGATACGATCTGAACAAATTTAGCCCTGTTCTGATGCAGCAGATAAACAGAACGGAGATGCATCCCCTTTCCATCCTTCTCTTCATCCACAATTTCTCCAGTTTTTCTAAGCACGGATCAACATCCATTTTATCCATTGCGTTAATCCAGTTAATCCAGTGTGGAAGATGAATAATTCTGTGTGACGATAATAAACATGAAGCCCGAAAACTGAACACGGCCGATAGGATTAGGTCGAATACTATTCAAATAGCACTTGTCGGTTTGTATTCCATTATATTCATTTTATTGGTAAAAAAGTAGACTAATAGTATATCTCCTGTTGAATGATTTATCGACACTGAAAGCACGACGGAATACGATCACGCCCGTTGATCGATCAGTTTTTCCGGTCATTTTGTAGGTGCGCGTGAACAACCTACCACTACGATTCCTAACGTTTGTTTGTTCCCTGTCTGGTTCACTAATAGGTGTCTGTGACCAACTTGTTCGTCAGTTTACTTACTTAGGCTGAATCCAAGCTGTCCCGTCCTACCCACAGATATGTTAGCTAATAACTTTTAGATACGGCTAGATGTTACACAGGCATTCTATATTTGTATTCCATATTGTCTGGGTCTGACATTACATCGCGGAGGACATGCACATTCCAGCACGTACTTATCTGGCCCAGACTTACTGAATGGCTGAACGCTCCATTCTAAACAATATCAATCTTGAAGTGGTTGCCGTTCGACTCAGTCATAATACTGTGAATACTAGCGTTTTGTTCCACGGTGCACAAAATCTGAGGGAACTCTTGAGTAGCATTCGCTACGCTCAAAGAGTGGTTGACAAGCAGGATATTAAGAAGGGACCTTGTGTTGGCACTGGTTGTAGTTTAAACACTCAGGAGAAGTGCAGGATTTTCAGTACGCAAATGGAATGTTCGTGCTTTGTTGCGCGCTTGGAGAGGTTAAATAGAATATCATTGGTCCAGTCTGCAGCTGTCGAAACTCCAGCTTAAATCACTATGTGGTGGGAATCAAAGTGATCAACGGATAAGTCCGTTGTTCCTGGTGGTGGTCGTGGTCAATTCACCAGAGATTCTGCCACAGACTGTTCAGTGAATTTTATCTCGTTTCTTCAGTTATTCAAGAGCATTGATGACAAAACTCTTTCTTGTTCTGCCACGAAGCAATCCTAGGCACAGCCGGCCTTAAACCTTTGCTTTTGCAACATACTGATCTTCGCCATAACATGAGTTCTTTGATCAACTTATTTCTGCTGGAAGACAGAAACTTACTTCAATATCTCTAATCAGGTCTCTCAATCCGCAATATACACATAAACTGGTCATCTCGATCCGGCAAATTCTAGGAAAATAGGTGGAACTGTGATAATCTGTCAGTGAGTTTACATCAAATTTATGCATATAAGTGGGTCCGGAACCTTTTTGATCCTGCTGTATTCAATGCTCTTCTGCAGATTCTCCATGGAAATTCACTCGGAAAATGGTAAACTCATGTACGGTCAAGGATTTAAAGGAAGTTTTGTTTAGAACTATATTACGATATATTCACCCAGGTGTATAAAGCCCTTCTTAATTATTCACCATACATCCACATTGTGAATTAACAACTGCTTACTTAGAGGGCAAATGGTGCATTCCTTCGCTGAGGGGTCTAAAAACATGGTTTAATTTTTCGCAAAGGCAAGTAGTAACCTTAATATTGTCAACTGGTAAACGCAAGTCCACACAATTCACCGGAAAGAAGAAACACCAACGTTTCTTCCTTTCCTCCGTCACTAAATCGTGTAGTGTGCGCTTGAATTATTAAAGTTCAGGACATTAGAACTATCATTCTTTTACAGTCGTCCTCTTCATTCCTCTGATCCATTGGGGCCAAAGTGTATACAATAGTAAGAGGAATCGAGATCGAGTACTCGACAGCGTCCTGTTAAATTACAAGTCCTCAAGACACTAATGACCAGATCCCTTCAAAGAATAGGGAGCAGTCGAGAAGCGGTCTTACTTCTGTGGATAACATCCAAGATCAGAAACTAAACTGTCTTCAGAATGTACTAAAAGTGTCTAAGAATAATGAACGCTGTAGATTATTAAATTTGAAATAAATCATTAAAAAACCGAAGATATCAGGCGGCACTGATCTTCTGCATGTAAGTTTAACCTGATCCAGGTTTATAATATGTTTGAATCTGATTTGTACTCACACAGATTACCGAGATGACATTCTGCTCACAAAAGGTTTCCGTCAAAATTTGTTTTACAGTGAAGCTGGCAACCCGATTTAGGTGCCAAAAAATCACAAACTCACATTACCACTCACAAGCTTTAAATAAGTGCTCAGATTGTGATTCCAAGAAAAGTAACGAAATGCCATTCTTCAAACTTCTGTCTGTGTTCCAGTCTTCCTGGGGACTCGTTCGATGAATATTGCTGGTTGTTCGTTTTTGGCTTTCAAGTACACTTGGACAGCAAAATTCAAAGTTTATACAAACACCCCAGCCCGTGTTTTCAAAAAGCCGTCCAGATGTTGATGTGCGGGCTTGGTAGACAACATCTTATCTGATCGTTTACCAAGAACTTTTTCTTGGTAGAATGAAAAGCAACGTACATTTCAAACTACCGTTTTTTGTCTTAATCCGATCTATTTGAATTTACTTTGATAAAACATTACGCGATTGATGGTTAACGCGGTTTATTCTTGAACATTTAGGCTGCCTATATATTTGATATATATATATATATATATATAACATCTTATTGATTTGTTGTCCTTCGAATCCACTAACAGCATACACCCACAAACTGGGAAAATAAACCTATGCGTACGAAACTGATAAGGCATGTTTACTCCCCGATTTGTTTCGCCTAACAAATGACGATAAATTTTGTGTGGTCGTCAGTTATCGGGGTATCATACAATCAGCATCCGAGCTTCGATATTTAACGCTGGCTCTGACTTTTTTCCCAGCTTAACCAGGACTGTACAACTAAACCTTAGGGTATGACAGAAACAACTCTACTCTCTATTATGGTGGCCTATTGGGGCCATTGTCGCTAGCGAACCGCGCTTTCGTAGCCATAATATATGTTTAACGTTCAGGGACATCACAGATGAAACATAAGACGACCTTTGTGCAGTTGAAGAACATCACAAACGAGAGGCTCAGCTGAGTCTCTTGTTAAAACCGAACCTAAAAGACTCTACCCTAACGTGACCGATTAGGAAGTTTTATGGATTCTGTGTGCAACAAAAGAAATTGGCTTGTTTTCTGTGGACATCTGCGTTTAACGACATGCTCTAAAAAATGCAATCTCTTTGGTTAAATAGGCACATAGAAAATAAGGTTAACCACATATGATCAGCTCAGTCTACTGGTTTTACAGAAGCACCTAGACCTTCAACTATTGCCAGCATATCAACGGACCAACCAGTTAGTTAATTTCTCTTCCATAATGGAGCAAAAATTGCTAAAATCCGGTTGTCTGCATCTGGTGAGATCACTGACCAACAGATGCTTCCTCTGAGAGGTAGCCTATTTTGAACGAAGTTTCACATTGGAAAAAAATAATTCTGATCCTACGTAGAGACCACCCTAAACTGCCGATCAAACGCCGTATCTTCTGCAATGGGATCGCTTCTCTGACGTTCTTTGTCATTCAAGGCCATTGTTTAGTGGAATCCCGAAAAATAAACTGCTCCAAACCCTGAGCCACTTCAAAGTCCCCATTTGGATTTAAGGTGCTAGTTGCCTCTCAGAAAAGATGTGTGGTGTGCACTTTCCGGTAAAAAAACTACCTCTGGTAATATAAGGTGGTTTTTACACTACTTTTCGAACACAATAACTCAAATGAAGACAGTTACTATCAGAAGAGATTAGTCTTCAAAAAGGACCGTGTCCGTTTAGTGTATTGAAGACCCAGTTGTGTTTGAGAACACCCGGGAAATGTCAGCTCTTTAGATGGCCTCTAGAGGCAGTCAGCTGCAGTAGCGATCAATTAGACAGAACGGGGTAATTTATGGGATCATTGGTCACAAAATGAGAGGTCATTGGGTCATTAGGGGATGCATTTGGTAAATAAGTTTATCAGCTCAGTCCTTTTTGAAGTCTTGGAGCATTTGGCTTGGTCTGTTGTGGTGTATGAACTACATGTCAACTTTCACAGCCCAGAACTTAGGTGGTCCTAGCCAGATAAGTTATCTCTCTTAAGGAGAGTTTACTGAAGTGACAGATAAATCTGTGGCTGTGGTTGTCTTAGTCTGATAAAATTTAAGTGACCAGCAAAAGTAAACAGCAATAGTTGGACTTCCAACCTTCAGCTAACTGGACCGCACACGACCACTTGAACTGCCGAGGACGCTTGTCATCGCCCTATGTACCTCCCCAGGCATCACGCATCTTCCACCACACATCAATGGGATGGGCTTTTAGAAGATCAATTTCGGCACCACCTGCGGCCAACTGCGTGACTTCTATAACAAAACAGTGCATGCGACTACTTTCAGGAGTGAATCACAAAATACTTCCAGATGCACTGTTGTGACGCAAGACAGCATCCCTCAGAGATGAACATTCGTCCAACAAACAAAGCCTCATCCTCATGTGGCTTTTTACTTCACTGTATAGGCAAATTTTACGTTGGGCGGTTCCTTGTAGCTTATATTCGGGCATCCACCATCGGTTGGGTTCAAGTGCACAAAAAATTCCCTCCCCACAATACCCCCCAGAGAAGCACCCGATTTGAGAAGACGCTTTCTGAAATAGACTTTTTTATATATTTCATACGAATAAGATTTTCTGGTTTACCAAGTAGCAAGTTTTCACTCAAAAGAAACAGTATGTTGGCGCCGCTGACCTAAATCCAACATCTGACAGTCTAGACAGGAAAGGACAACGCAAAACAAGACATTTGCCTTCACTACTGACAAATTTTCAGACAAAACTGTTTTACCTAAGTTACAGTGGAGCTCAAATAAATCGTTAGGCTTACGAAGATTGAAATAGTACGGAATAGTGGAGTAAACAGTCTCAAAATGGATTAAACCTAAAATTGGAAAATGGAACGAAACTGCTCACGAGAGTATGCCAGTTCTTATGTCCTCGAAAGTTACAGTCGTTTTTTTATGGGACGTAACTTTACTATTAAAATATGGCTGCACTCATTTAGGTTATAAAAATCATCATGAATGCAATAGCTGAAGACAGTAGAAAAACTTAGTGGTATTCAGGCATTGACGTCTATTCTGGTTGCAAAGCAATTGTAGGATCAAACAGTAGCTGGAGCATTCCTTCGAGTCCTGATCAAGAAAGCTGTTGAGAAATATCGACAGAAAACCGGTCGCTGGTTGGCTAAACCCACATGACCCGGATATGGTTACCTAAATAGGCTTTCCGGGAGAGGGTAACACTACCCAGGAAAATTTTTAGAACACCTCAAAGGTGTTTCGTTGCGGAATAGTCTAGTGCGCACAGTTTAGTAAGCTGACAGCTTAGGAAAAACCAGCTGCTACACGTTTCGCCTATTCTAGGGACTCATCAGGTGGACACAACAGGATAGCTCACCTGATGTTCAGGTTTGAAGTTCACAAACATGACTCAAACAACCGGAGGCTGCAAAGCTCACTTGTTCGTTTCAGAAGATTTGCATTACCCCATATACTGCAGATCATAATTAGCGTTTTTCATTTCACTTACGAGTGCTTGTTGCACAAACTGAGGTACCAACCAAATAACAGCTCATTATGTGGCCTTGGTGACAGTTAGCTAAGTTCAATACAATATTGTTTACGTCTGAAACAGAATACCACAGCGGACACCATCAACCTAAATTGTTAAGCTTCCACCGGCTGTGCATACCCAACCTGATCAGCCCAATAGCCCTCATGTACAATGTAAAACGCATCTGCTAATATGCCACTTACATCGATGTGGCAGTAACCACGGTGCCCGCCTTTGATGGGAGCTTAATTAGCAGCTTACAGCGAAGGATAAATGTAGCTCTCAAATTAGTATACGTTATAGGTGAATATACACATCATTTTTCGCCGGTGTATTGTGGTTTTGGGCGTAAAATTAACGTGATAACTTTTTTCACAGAATCTAGTTACTACTATGTTGAAAGTCAATCAACTTAAAGCAAAGCTTGTGGAAGCCGACTAAGGTCATCGTGTCAGTCAGCATTTTCACGTTACGTGCTGTATCTTGGTGTACATTCACACTTGGAGCCATTTCTCCGTGTGTTGCTTCGAGGCACAATTCTGCGTGCTTCTTTGTCTTGTCTAAGTAAACACTTAAAAATTCTCTTGCTCGTGGTTTCTTTCAGCACAAGCGACAACCGTCGATGGCTGCTCACTCTGTTTAAGTAAGCACGAATTTTCACCTCCCCGTGACTGTCCAACAGTAGATTCTGCTTCACTCTAATCAAATTCTGTTTGTCTAGAGCTTCCTGTCTGATTTAGGCATAGCTGGAACCACATACCCTTCTTGAATACATTTCACGTAAAATATTATTATCTGAGCTTGTCATAACTGGGACTTTTTCAGTTTATCTGATCGGACCTTTACTACGGGTACCACGTGGACGAATGTAGCGCGATACTTGCTTTGCCAGGTGCCCTCCCAAGTTGGTAAGCCCGACACGACACAAACACGCAACCTTCTGACAGCAGAAATCGGAGATACGGATGAAGCGTTTCAGATAGCAATTAAATTCACTAAAGTTGCCTAAAAGTTTCCAAACTATTTTTCCTGTTTACTTCCAATTCCTTCCCAGCTTCTGAAACCGAATATTTCGGAGGTTTATAGAGGTGCAATGAGCCATGAACCATCATTAGCAATGTGGGGGTCCGCTTTACATTAATTTCGTTTTTCTTTTTGGCTTGAAACTTTCTCGGCAGCTCAGTCATGAGCATATATCGGTCATGTCAAGCTTTGAAGCTGATCTAAAAACAAATGAACAGCAACTAAAGGCTTACTTAGTGCGTACTACGAGGGGGGGGGGGAGAAGAAGGTTTACTTGTAATATTGGGATTTTCTGCAGACTAACTGTCATTTATTATCCGGTTCGTGTGCTAAACTCCACACAATCAACTGTCTTTACATTCCCACGTTTATACACACATTACTCCTTTCCCGAAGTGATACCGAAGGAGAAGTCCAAAATTATCTCTAAGTGAAAGGACTTCCTTCATCAGGTGGCATATCTTAGAATACCCAGCCAATCGTTCCCCAAGCGGCATAATTATTATTCATTTATTTATTTATTCATTTATTCATTTATTCATTTATTCATTCATTCATTCATTTATTCATTTATTTATTTATTTATTTATTTGTTTATTTATTTATTTGTTGGAATACAGAGACTTGCGAGAAGATAGGTTAATGTTCTGCCTTTCACAAGCAAACAATCAGCCATCATTGCAACTGTTAAAAACCCTACAGAACTGCTGTTACGGTTGTCCCTCTACAAGGTTACTGTATACAAAGGCCATCCGCTCATAAGTGATACTTTTTTGTTCTTCAAATTTTCTTCTTTGAAGAAGTGGGAACCCCCCGGCAAATAAATGTCCGACCCCGAGTTTAGTGCTAAGCTTCTAGTAAACTTGTGTACAACATTTATCAGTAACACGCACCAACAATTTAGTTTACTGTACGCACACTGGCCATTTTTATTGTGTGTCTCAGACTCGAAATCACTCACCGCGTACTTGTCATATAAGGCTGGATTTTTGAAGCCTACGTCGGGCAATACTGTCCTTCCTGACCGAAAGGAATGATGGGTCAAAATTCGGCCTACGATGTTGCTACCACTTCACCTGGAATGCAATGGCATGTCCGCAGATGTTGAAACCAGCAGTGACGATATGGCAGTCTAAAAAATTTCCCCCTATGACTAACACACTTACCCAAACACCTACCAGCAGCACCGTTTCCGCGTGTTTTGTTAAGATTGAAATTACTCTAAATCTGCACGTCTATTTCACCGCTGCACCGGATTCGGGTGAATAGAATAAGAGAGACAAGGAGTTTGGTAGTATGGAACAGGGACTTGATAGGGTGGTGAAAGGTCAACGCATCTAGCAGCTCCAAGTAGTTGGACTGAAAATGATGGAGCTGTTGATCAGAGCAGCAGTATTTTGAACCGGAAAGTGACCCGAGGACTGAATTGTGACTTCTATAAGCAACTGACGCCGATATGCTTCAGTGAATTCACATATCCGCTGTGTACCGTCAGTGTGGAATTCTGGCCGATCATGGTCATCCGTGTGTAAATCTCAACAATCAACAACTGCCCATTGCCACATCGCCGTTTCTTTCAAAATGCAACCAGCCAACGCTTATTAGCTGCATTGGTGCGGAAGCCAATTTACTATACTTTCGCACATCACTTCAGTTGGTCTTACTAGTATGGGAGTTTTGCGAAAGACTGTGACTTGGTAGAGAGACGAAAGAATTTGGATGCACGACTGCACGACTGCATATCTCCTAGACAAGGACAATGACCACGGTATGGTCGTTTGTATATCCAGCAATCAGGTCCGCAACGGAGGTGTAGAACGCCACCGTTTGCGGATAGCAGAGTAATAGACAATTGTAAACCCTTGCTAGGTAATTATTGATTTTAACTCATTACCTTGATCCCCTGACCATCCAGGAACAGCGTTGGGAATTTGACCAACAAAACAAATTACTATCAGCGTTGAGTCATTTCGTTCAAGGGTGATGCGGGTTTGTTCATGCAAACACAGTATATCAATCGTTTCAGAGAGGTTTGGTAAACAATCGGTGGATTTATTGTTTACCAAACCTCTCTGAAACGATGACTACCCAATCGGTCCCAAACATTTTCCAACAGTATATCAACTTTTCGGACGGAACTGGACCATACACTAGGCGCACCCACAGGTGATCTTAGTGGATAAGGAACTATGTTTGTGAACTTTAATTCACGCACACTCTCTGGAGTGAACAGCCTCCAAATGGCGATTTTTGTAAGATGCCGAAGAGTTACTAACTTCGCCCATTTGTTAGAACTTTGTGAACATTCGCGAAGATAGATTTGATAGATTTGACGCTAAATTTAGACTAAAGTCAGTACCCTGTTGTAACGATCGCGGTTTGTTTATCAGTTGATATCCGGCCAAGCCTAACAAAGCAGAAAATGGGGTTTTACGAATGAAAAGTAATAAACTAGCTATGTAAATTGTTGACTGTCGCAACTCCAACAAAGCATAAATGTAGAGCTTTTTAAAGGAATATGAAAGGAAATCATTATCGAAGTAAGGTAGGTCAAGGCCATCTGAGAGGCAATTGCTGTGATGCGGCTTCAGACTGTCTAATTTAATAGTAGTTCACTAACCCCCCCCCCCTGAAAGTGGACGATTGCTGATAAATCCTTGATTAAGAGCGATCTTGAGTAACATAGTTACGATAACGTGATGGACGTTTAAGGCAAAACACCAGGAATACTCACCAGCAGAATTACCTGTCTGCTTGCAAGGGCTATCCTATTTAGACGGACCGGACTCTTTGCTCCCTAGGAAGTGGTCGCTACGGAGTGAGTACTTTACTTGATTCAAAAGCGAACGAGAGTTTAATTCACTCAATTCCATCTCACTCATTCATGTCGCTATTCAGCAAACACATCCAGAAGAGTAAAAGATAATACCGACTGTTTGCCAGAACAAGCCTGAACAAAAGCACTTTTGTCTTCCCCGTTTTCAGTCGCCACAAATATTTTTCAGAACAAACAACCGAAGAGGACATAAGATTTTGGTTGCAGGTTGACTTAATAAAACTGAATTCAACTCGCTTCATAGCACCACTATAAAAATTACAATTGTCTCCCGGTATAATGAATGAATATCCCCCCCTGTGTGCTTTAGTTTCATCATCTAACAAGCGAATTAGTCTGAACGCTTTGTTATTATTCATGTATTCAGCTGACACAACATCTAGCCGTACGAAATATCATATTATCTATCCATGTCGTATTTTTTCCACATCGACCAACTTTTTGCACAGTCGTTAAATGTATCGAACACCGGCCTCTCAGGCTTGATGTGACAAGCTGTGTTGTCTGGCAGACATTCTGGGGAATGTGGAACTATTCTGTGCGATCTGTTGGTGCTGTGGGTCGAAAGGTCTGAGGTTTTTATGCCTGACACTTTCTAGAACGGGGTTTTTGAAAACAGTGCCGGGTGCTAGTACCAGTTTGATAATGCGTGCAGTTGCACGGCTTCATTGCTCATCAAAGATCTTTTATTACGGAGCCCCGTCTCATCACCACACTATGAACCTGCTCTTGACCAACGTCGAAACATTATCGATTGGGTTCAGCCGTTTATTTAGCTTGATAAACTTCAAGTCTTCCACAGAAACCGAACTATGCTTAGTGTTCACACAAGCACCACTATGTACTAAATGATAGTTCTTAACTTCAGGAACCCAGTAACCGTTATCACAACCACCGCATAATATAACTTAGCCCATCATTTTAATTCAATGACAGCTTGAACAAAATTATTAGGTAACAACAAACCGGAGTTATCTGGACCGGAAATCTGTGGCGGCATCCATAGGGTTCATGTTTGCAAACACGGCCCCATGTGTTTCCCGATTCAGTGTACTCCACTGGACCTGTGAACAGTGCATACTGCCCTGTCTATTTAACGATGAATCTCCAGCAAATAAGATCACGGTCTTGACGTAACACACTACTATATGAGTAGTGCATTGTGTCCAGACAAAAACGTATCATGATATCTCAAATATCGCACCAACTGAAAAATGAGGCGGCCTGGTGCAGTACATTCAGTTGAAGTGGATCACCGTAGACCAGTGATTCAGCTGAATTCAGTTGAGTCTCCTGTCAAAACCAAATTTGTGTGCAAATGAGAGAGGGTGTGTCAATGGTGACCATGCGTTCCAATCATTCAACCGAACTGTGAGTGATGGAGTTGAGGCTATGGATTCAAAGCTCTTCAGCTGTAGGGAAGATGAACACTTCATCCAAATGAAGGTGATGAATTCAATTAATAAGACGTAATTGTCTGTCACTTGGTTAACTTTTAGGAGTCTCCCTTACGGGCACCATTTTCAAATGAACGCTGAGTGTGCTGGTCACTGGTGTCTTACCTGAGAGGTATCCCTCAGCCAAAGGTGCTTCAAAGAAAAGGACTCAGGCAAGAAAAAACTACGCAAATTGCGTTATGTAACTGTACCGTAACATCACTTACGGAATCAAATTTCTCTTCTTCCTCGTCCGCTTTACGACAAACGAGTGAAAACTGCACAAGATTAGTGGTTTTGTCACTACAGGAAGGGTTTCAGCTTCTTTCGCCTTACTTTAGTGTAACAAGCTTGTATTCGCGATTCAAAAGTCGCACATTACTTAGTGTTTCTCCACAAATAGTGGCCATCCAATTTTATCCAAGTAAACCTGGTATTTTTCCGGCTCTTCCAATGGTGAGGACAACCTATACGGAAGTCTAATTATACAGACTCACAGTCCTGTCGCGCACTGATGTGGAAAAGCAACCAGACATCTCGGTCGCAATCCTGTCCACTGTTGTTTTTTTAACGAAAGGCTTAA
Source organism: Opisthorchis felineus (assembly GCA_004794785.1). Taxonomy (NCBI): domain Eukaryota; kingdom Metazoa; phylum Platyhelminthes; class Trematoda; order Opisthorchiida; family Opisthorchiidae; genus Opisthorchis; species Opisthorchis felineus. The sequence goes on along the minus strand of SJOL01005865.1, from coordinate 567,749 downwards.
GAAAAACTCCAGATTGTGACCAAATCGATAATTAGGCATAAAGACTACTGGCCATCTCCCCATCAGCGTGTTTAATGAAGGTTTGTATTCCGAAATGCCCCCTTTAGCTGGCTATCTACATGCTTAGTTGGGTAGCGTTAATGGAACAGTTGTACACATTTTGATCATCTCACCCCAGAATCGTAGGAAACCGGCAAGAAACAGTCAGAACATCTGATCGAAACTAAGTCTGTCTGTCTTCATCAGCCAAATGCCAAATTCTCTGATTTAGACTGCTGTAGCAGCAAGCTTTATACTGTGAAGGCCCCATTGAGCCTTAGCAGGAGTGAAGAGCAATGCAGTGCTTCACAGCTTATGACCAGGTCAAACACTACCCTGAAACCGTATAATGTTGTGTTACTACTACTTATATACTCTTAAGTTAAAAACAGAGGTCGACTAACGCCAGTCTAGCCACCATAACTAAGTATGAGGCTCACAAAATGCCATCTGTTACCTCCGGACGCATTGTCCTGATGTTGCAACAGTATCCCTTTGCTCCACTGGAAATCTCCGTGCAAGTACACTATTTTATTAAATTTATATGCACATGGCCTTGATCTGTTACCCTCCCCTATTATTTCAGTGACTCCATACAAAAGGAGAGTTCAGCTTTGCTCGTACAGGGTGCGGACCAGCATCGAGGCAATTGATTTTTCTCGATTTTACCTGCTTCTATTTAACTCAGTACACGCAAATATTGAAAACACATTGAAATCACAGTGGTTTACTTAAATGTGGTGCAATTTCGATCTACTTCAAAGACATTATCATCCACGAAGGAAGGGTGAGAAATTCTACCGAAACACGCCCAACTAAGTAGCCTTGAAAATATGCGTATTTCGGAGGATGTGATATCGCCATACATTAATAAACTGAAATTTTAGAACTCAAGATGCTCCATACATCTACCAGAAATTTTCCATTCCATCCGTAGTGCAATGAAGCTGTTCAACCCATTTGGGCCCGACACGTTTCTGGGTGAGTGCATATCTGTCTGCAGGCAGTGTGATATTCGAATAGCCTGAGACCGGAACAATAAACACATGACGACATATACTCTTATGTGCACACAAATTAGGTTTTGATAGAAGACTCAACTGAACCCACCTAAATATCTCGTTAACGATGGTCTGATTCAAGTAAAACTGAAGGCTGGCAGAACCTAGGAGGCTGAGCCTACCTGATGAGCCCAAGGAAGGGTGAAGCCGGTCTTGGGCTGTTGAAGAGCTTCCAGCAACCTCATGAGTAGTGTGTCACATCTAGAAAATAAACATATCAATCAGATGGTATGAAACAAGAAACCGTTTGCTGAACTGTTATTCACAGGATTTCAGAAAGAGGCAACTGCTAAGTATCTTGATTTGAGGATGGATTGCGATTTCTATTGTCCAGTATAACTTAAAAGACGTTTCCTTGCTGCAGAGGTGGACTCCCAATAGTTAATGATTTTTCACCGCTTTTGAACGTCTAGAATGTCCGCCTCAACTCTCTTCTTGTGCCACACAATTCCCTTCTAATCATGATACGGTTAGAGGTGGCGTTCTCCTCCCTTATGCTCCTGACGCGTCTGTTGCCTTCCCCAATGTTTGGTGATTGTTTCAGTATACATGTGGTTAACGCTGTTAAGTGAGCGTGTGTGTATCCAAAAGCAATTGAACATGAAAGTGAGAAAACCACATAAGCCAAAATTATGGTGATTAGGTTAGGCGAATGGGACTAGGCAGACCTACCGCGGTGCTTACGATGGTTGAGCTATGCCCGTATGAGGCGATGACACGCAAACAAACAATGTGCGAATGAACGGTTAGACGAGCGAATAAGCACTGCTAGACAAAAATGGGTGCTCGAATCTTCCTCTTGTTTCAAATCCTTCCGTCCTACGAGCTTGTTTTGGCAGCTTGGCCCGGGGCGTGCATCTCTAGACAACTGGCTAGATTGGCTTATAGCCTCCGGCTTCGCGGCTAGCTGAAACACCGATTAAGCAGATTATTGAGCTGTTGTGTGTTCCGTTCTACGATTAGTTACCATATTTATAAGATGTCAGAATATGGTTCACTTGGCAGTTCCATTGCGTTTATCTCATCCGTCCGAGGCATCAGCAGTTAAAACAGAACTATTCCAACTGAACGGGCTAAAACTTCGGTAAACAGAGGCCTCATCCGAACTAACGGGTTTCCCAAGTACTGGGCCGCTAGAAGAAAACAAGTGAACTGGTTGACAGTGTTCATAGTCCTTCGCAATAATCAGCAACGCCAGACTGGCAGTCTACCAACGGATGGCGAATATCCTGTCCTGCGTTCAAAGCTAGCTAATGATGTGACTTGACCATCGGGACTTCAAGGTAGCACCACGAGACCTCTCAAGAATGCAGCCGGGTGCGATCAATGTTGCTGGTACATGCTGTGCGAATGAACAATCTTATTGCCAGTTCATCTCATCATATTCGTTCATATACGCTCTTCGAAGGTGCCATTCCTGAGAGTATAGATGGCCGGGAGTGGAAGTGCCGCAGAACATAAACGTAATAAATCTGGGTTGAGGGGTAACCCCAACCTACCGAACAAATGGAATGCGTCGCCTACATATTACTGTAACCGTGCTTTTATTTACACCACTTCGATTTTCCTGCCTGGCATTGACATTGGTGTTCACCCGTGCAGCACATGACTACTGCACGTAACTTCACAGTGGGACCCACAGGCCGGCAACGGAAAGGTGCCCGAGGTAATACACTGAAAAGTATAATGTTGCTGTCACATTGTTACCACGTGACCGAATTTATTGAAACGGCTGGTCCATTTTAGTGGTGTAACGGAATGAGGTAAGCTGGAAAGCAAAGTGTGGGTATTTTAAGCATTGCAAGTGGACGGGAATACAGCAAGCTAATCAGAGGGGATATTTCCAACAGACTAGTCAAACATGATGACCGACCTTGAATTGCTAACGTTGATGGTGGACTCTAGGTTAACCGATTCGGATACGTGAATAGTTGTAGCTTGCTTTTAGCCGTTCCTAAACGAATTCTGCCCCTTCTGTTTCCGTTGCAATCAGCCTTTTGGAATCTGCTGATCTAGCTAAATCTGACGTTCCTGTCATTGTACAAAAGATCTGAAACAGCCGAAAGAGTCGAGTACCCGTTTTTGTCACTCGCTCGTGATAACCGTTCATGTGCACATCGTTTGTTTGTGTGTCATTGGCTCGTGAGGGCATAGCTCACCCATCATGAACACCGCAGTAGTCCCATTTACCTGACCTAATCACCATAATTTCAGTGTATGTGGTTTGCCCACCATCATGTTCAACTGCCTACACAGATAACATCGGAGCTGTCTTACCGCAAAAATACCCTAATAGCGACCCAAAACCTGTGATACACATCTGTCGCCCTGCCGCGAAAAAACTACACCAACAGCGAAAAGAGGACCAGCTCTCGTGTTTGTGACAAGAAAACTTTGTCACCTTGCGTTCGTTTACTTGTCCTTGGGCACTAAAACAGCTCTCCCTTTCCAATTGGCTAACAAGTTCTGAGGAGAGGTTGTAGCAACGTTGGTATAAATTTTGGAACAAGTTTCGAGAGGACATCGAGTTTCGGACGCATTGACGCTTTGTTAAGGTAGTTAGCTGAGTTTTCAGCTCAGAATCAGTATGAGAATATTTTTGTGTCTTCTCTCAACACATTTGCACATGTTTAATGTGTGTTTCACACTTCCGTGCACGAAGTTCCATTGTTAGTAGATTCAGTTCGAACCGAAACTGCCAAAGATCTTTATTTTTTCTCTCAGGACTAGTCAGGCTGTTTAGCAGTTTATTGGCAGTTACAGTCTCGGAAATAAGCATGGGGCTTGGTCAGAAGTTCTTTCTCATTCTCGATCGGGCACATCTATTTTCAATCCATATTAGCCTGTTCTGCCATCACTGTATTTACAAGCTTCCCATCCGTTCGCCATCTAAAATCGTGGTTCACGTGCCATATTTTAACCGACTCAAAAGAAAGTGCGTTTAACTCATTACCAAAGAATAACTCACCCATGAGTGGCAATCGCGATAGAAAGACGCTGCAGTCGAATCTGTGAAGCTTAACTGTTTGAATCCTTGAGCGTTTTGTATACCGAGTTCAACTCACTGCCATTAGTATCGTAAATCAAAGAAATGGAGTTTCGCACCTCAGCAGCGATCTGTTAAGAGTTCTGTGAGTACCAAATGCGGACTGATAGCAAATTCAGTGGACGGCTACACGTGTGGCGAGTATTGGAGATGTGAATGGCCTTTGGAGAACTCCAAGAAGAACGGATGACCCAAATGGTGTTTCACACATAATGTAAAAGTAAGCACCAGTGGATAAATTTGGTTGTGCCAAGATTTGCAAGATTGCAATCCAGTGAGACACAAAACGAGTGCATTACTTCTAGCCCACTAGCAAAAAAGTAAACGCATCCAAACAGACAAATCCGACTTCACGCTTGAAAAATATAGTGGAATGTTCGATAACAAGCCAGATGTGTCCATTATAGCGGACTGAAGCCTCCGAGACAATATGACCACACCTGTGAGCGCACTACAAAAGAACTACCTACAAAGACCTCTCTACAAAACCCTTCTGACGAAGGACATGAAAAACTACCTGAGTTTAAAACACAAAGTCAAAAGTGCATGGGCTTATTCGTATCAGAAAGTTGCTTGGTTCTTGATTGATTGCATGGTTCTATTAAGTGGGCTTGGCTCATTCCCCTTGGTATAACACCAATTTACATTTTGTTTCCAATATTTCGTTGCCAAATTCACTCGTTTTATTTTTTTGCTTCGGTTGTATTGGTGGTTATTCCCTCGTGAAATCTTGATTGCGGCTTGTTAAATTTCCTCAAATTCATGAAATAAATTTGCATGGATTTGTTCTGAAGACCACTGAGTGAAAGGTTGTCCGAGTGAAAACTCATTGTTTAACCCAAGGATCATTATGAACGGCTGGCATCCGAATCAGGTCTATCGGTCAGCAACGGTAAGACCACTGGGCACCTGAACGTAGTTAGAGAGTCACAGAAGTTTAGCACTGAGCTGATTTTGATGATACATTCAAGCCTCGGAAGACGAGGGAATAAGGTTGGCGAACGAGCATGCGTAAGCCCGCTGTAAGCCATCTGCCGGCCTAAACATTATGGCTCAATGGTGGGTATCGGCACCGGATATTTATTTATCATCCAGGTATCGTTGCCATCCGTCAAGTCCTCTAAGTTTGAGGGCAGTCCCGCACTCCCGCCAGTACAGCAGTACGCAAATGCCCCCGTAGTTTCCCATTACAGCCATCAAAGCGATACTAGATGACCTACCAGTATTCCATTAACCATATGTTTAATAATTTTCTGGCGGTCTGGCACTGATTCCAAGGCGAAGGTTCAGATAGGCTGGCTATTGAAGGTCAAGAGTGGCGCAGCACCGTGCAGTGACCTCGGTGGTATGCCAAACTCCACCTTAATCGCTTTTGATAGAGCTTGCCAAACCCGTATATCCCAAGTTCTTCCAAAGAGGGATTTTATAAACCGTCCTAGCGGTGAACAAACTTTGCCGTTTACCCGAAGATTCAACAAGCTACTGCGAAGATGCACACGATCGAACGTTTTAGCGAAACCAAGATAAACTATATCGACTCAAGTTCCATTATCCACCGCCTTGATTGAGTCACCCGTGGTTACCAGCAGGATAACGAAGTTTAGGAAGACCGTGTTGTTCTGGGTCTAAGAATTGTATGATCTATGTTAAGAACGGACAAGTTCAAAATTCCCTCGACTGTCCTGATCTTCATGATTTTAAATAGTGCTTACAAGAGGGTTGCAGATAGTCAGTTGGTTGAACCCGTTTTATTGCTGAACTCGAATATGGATGTGATGGGTTTTCTTCTCCGCATTGAGGGCACAGAATTCTCCACCAGTCTACGCTGAAGGAAGCGAGCCTCAACTAGATCAAACACTTGTCTATAGAACTGAGGGACAGGTTGTCCACACTGGCAAAACTGTTCTGTTGTAACGAAGGTATATTCCTCAGTACCACCTCTGAGGTGAAAATCGCTTGGGTAGGTTGGGCTTGTTTCAATGTTGTTAGCGTATCACGGGACAACTCTGCAGTCCGAGACACAGAAACACACTGTTTTCTTAAAGCTTTTACCGCAGCTTTGTCTATCCACGTGATCTGGTCAGAGGCTTGATGCCGTGTTTTACACATCTATACAATGGCCACACGGAGTCTCTTTTAATCTGCCCCTATTTACACTTCTTATGAGCTGTTGTCTAAGGCTAAGGTGGATTGACTAAGTTTCAGAAGCAGCCGAAGCCAGGGCCTTAGGCTCCTCTCTAAATGTTTTCGAGGCGACTGCTGTTAGATAGTTAGACCATAGCTTCCGCATATTGACTCTGGCCAGATCTGCAGCATACAACTGTATAATGCGGCTTATTCATGTTGTTTGGGAAGGATTTGTACCAGGTGTAGTTGAATTCGGACACTTCGAGGGAGCTTCGCCCAAGAAGGCTTGGATAAGATAATCATTTCTCATTAGCCCTCCTTTGGTTAAGATCCAACGCGGCAGTTACATTTAGAACGCAGAATCTTGTTGGTGCACAAATATGGCCTTAACCTGGATGCCTGATGATTAGGCGTTTAAACTAAGTTTTGAGACGTGTACAAATTGCTGTGGTTGTCCCTGACAATCGGAACATGACTGATCCTTTTAAGTAGTAAACACTGAAAAGCAGAGGATTGAGAACCATCCATTTTGTCGCTAAGGCTCTTATAGAGTCATTTCGCGTTCCGACCAAACACTACAAGTTATCTGATATTCCAGGCTTGGGAATAAGCTCATTTTGTTCATTGTCTCGGTAATGAATGAGGAAGTCTTTCTCTTGCAATGAATGATCACTTCTCATAGACCGCACCTCAGAGAGCGATGTTTTGCGCTAGGAATTTGTAAAAATAGCCAGATCTCGGTCAAAGCGCTTATATTCCATCAGTTGGCACTCTGTCTAAGGCGAATCTCCGGGATCTTACTCAGCGGGCCCTGTGAATTCGTGTAGCAGCCCAAATCGGGGAAGTTGTGAATTTGGATTTCTATGATGGCGCTTATGCTCATCGTGTTTGGGTCGACTGCAAAGTGTTCTCGGTTAGATATGAAAAGTTTACATCCAAAACACAGCGTAGCGGAATAAAATGTTACAATCTGACGTTTTGGTTGCTATGAGCAGCGTTTTCCAAGGCTTTTTACAGTCAATTGAATGCGGACCAAGTGCGGCGTTATTTGAGTCCGCTATCACGTCTCCGGATTGGTGTTCCTGGGATCCGTTGGCAGTCGAATGCGACCAGAGTGTGTGGATGTGTGTTGACTCTGTGTGCAAGTACGCTTGACTGTGCGTACTTTAGCTGGAATGCGCCTCCGCTTATCGTTGTGTTAACTGTAATGCGTCATTGTTGAGATTCCTACTTAATCTCTGACCACCCTGTCTACTAATGTATGTAGTAGGTCCACAGGATGCTGGCTCCATCACTACGGTTGACGCAGTTCGATTGTCTTTATCTGTACTGCTTCGGTGCACGTGCGATCCATGCGTGAATCGAATCCTGACTGGGATTCACGCTTTCTATTGAAGTTGATCTGGTAGCTTGCCTGAAGTGCGTAGACTGCAACGGCTCAGTCGCATTCAATTTTTTAAACTCATTTGGATTTCTTGGAGGAGGATGCGCATGTCGCTTGTGCTCAGTGACTCGCACATGGAGTTTCCTGGCTGCCTGGCCTATGAATTTGGCTAAACATTCTGCACAAGGGGTTTGGTAGACACAATGTGTGCAGTTTGCCAGGACCCTTAGCCCTTACAAAGTGTCGCTGTAGCGTGCTATCAATTAGGAAGTGCTTTAATACCATAATCTCGAAATATCTTTCGAATGGCGTCTGAAGTGCCATTTCTATAGGGTATTCCCAAGGTGACCACTGGGTTTTCCTCTCCCTGTCTCACCGTTTTCTGTTTTCTGAATTTTATACCATCGCACAGTTGGTTCAAGCAGTTTGAGAATGCTTGTTGTTGTGTGGCTTATGGGACCGCAAATATGTCATCAGCGTATCTCAGCCAGGTGCGCGGTGGATGCGCGAAGTCATGTTACAAAATGGTGCAAGAAAAGACTGCCCACTACGGTTGATACTGAAGAATATATGGTAACACCGTCAGTCTGTCCATAGAGTACGTCTTTAAAGACGAAATAAGAGGTGGTTAGGCATATTTAAACAGCAGTGATGATAACAACAGGAAACAAGTTTGTTTCGTTGCCCAAAATAGAGGACAGAAAAGATAAACAGTTGTTCGTTGGTAAACTGGTATAAAGAGCTGTTGCGTCAAAGCTGACTGCCACTTCATCATCACTGATTTGGATAAACTGGAGAATATTAACAAAATCCAAGAGTAATTGACGTGACTTACCAGCAACTGATAATGAGGTTTCAATAACCCGCTTAAGTATTTGGATAAGAGATAAAGTGTACAAGCAGTATAGTCCATGGTGCAAAATATAAGAGTGCCTGTTTTATGTATTTTCGGCATCCGTGTCTAGTGGGTTTTGACGCAAGTGAATACCACCGTGCTCGACCGAGTTTGGGTCTCAGTTGTCCCAGGTACCTGTTGACCCGAATTTTGATCTTTTTGACAGTTCGGTCTTTTTGCTTCAGTTCGATTTTCTCATAAGAACCCAGTGTTAGATGTCTGAGTGACTTGCTTGCATAGTCCTTACATTGCCCTCACTCTCGGTAAGACTTCACATGGGAAGCCGGGATGGACTTGGTATAGGAAGGGTCCCTTTTATTCCAGCCTTAGCTTACACGAAAGGTATGTTTTCGTATCGCCTTGAGTGAACTACTCCGGTGTTCACATAGGTCGTCATATATTTCGCAGTTCGTGAAACTCGTGGATGTAAGCTCATGTACATCAGAGATGTGGAAGGTGCCAAGTCGTGGTGGTAACCACGGTATATAGTTTCAGTGTGTCGGAGAGAGTACGCGTCACCCCTGCAGTGAGTTCGATGAGACAACAATGAGAGGGTTGACGGAAACTTGGATTTCACTTACCTGATGATCCAGTGTATGGCGAAATTGGTATTGTGCTGTCGAGGAGTTTTCAGCAACGTTATAAGTAGCGAATTATGTCATGGCAGTTGTTTAAATGCGGTACGTTCCTTATTCCATTCGGTTTCGCCAAGTGAAAGGAAGCATGGACCCCAGTATATTCCTGCCCCAAAGATTATAAACGAGTGATGATCAAGTGCTGACCAGTGCCAATAGGATTTCCGCATAGGGGTTGCCAAGTAACATCATGCTCCTGATGAACAAAACTTGATTCTAAAAAAACTTTGCCTGCTCATGAAAACTCACAATTAAAAAACAGGTTTCGGTGGAACTGCTGAGGCTGGCAAGGGTATGTCCAACTATGACCAAAAATATCATTTAACTGTATTGTATTCAAAAGTAAACGATACACATCAACCTCTACGATGTTCAGGTCCCGCTAACAAAAATCTGTTTATACCGGTCCCAACGGAGTTAACCTGGAGGCGCTGTCGATCAGCGTGCAGCTGGGTCGTTTGAAACAGCATCTGACATTTTGCGTAAACAGATAAATTAGGTTTTGACAGGCGACTCAAATGAATCCACCTAAAGCTCTCATTTATGATGGTCCACTTCAAGCGGAACACAAGGTTGAGGGAAGCTCGGGAACTGTGTCTACTTGATGGACCCCAAGAAGGGCAAAGCCGGCCGTGGGCTGTCGAAGAGTCTCCAGCAACCTTATGAGTAGTATGTTACATCTAGAAAAGGATTAGGTCCTGCAGAATAAAGTGCGTTAGATTAGACAAGCTTAGGTGAAGTAAGACGAAAGTTCGCTTGCTATCTGAATACTGACCACGTGGGAGAGACTAGTATGATCCATACAGGGTCAGATTTCAAACCTTGTCGAGTGACAACAGTTTGAACGAGTATTAGACATTTAACTAACGAATGGCGTTAAAACGTTCACGGGTTGGAAAGTCACAAAGGTCCTATGAATTTTGCGACACACTAGAGTTGGTGTGTATTGGAACCACCAAGCTCAAGTAAAGTATAGAGTGAATTACGTAAAAAATAAATTTGACCCACAGTCCATTTTAGACCCCTTCCACTGTCAAATTGTTTGTCTAACAGACCTTGGACGTGTCAGCTGCAATTGTATCGAGTTTGATCAATAACCTACTAGGTTAGCAACCACATTCGACCCTGGAATGGTTACAGTATTACCGGTAATCTGTTTTTTGTTTAGCTGATGTGATGTTGTCAACATAACAAATTTTTTTATGTCGGTGTTGCACATAGACGGTCCCGGGATCAATCAGTATGACGTTAACTCAGCCTCTTCACAACAGTTGGACTGGATTTTCAGTAGTTCTATTCGTGCTTTCGAGTTCCTAGTCCCTGACAGACCATTGAATTTCAAGGCTGAGCCGAAGTAATAGCGCTTCTCTTCAAAGTCCAGTTGGTTTAGCACGAGGAGTATCTTCTACGTGCTACCGCACGTCAATAACCAGGAACCCATCACATGGGGTTTTCGTGAATTTCGCCACCACGCTCGACTCACTGTCAATTGACAGTGACCTATGAGCCTGCGCCAGCATCAACGCAAAACGGGCGCACATTCCAGTCAACTAAAGAGGATTACCTTTTAACGGAGACTTCGTTCTGTAAATACAGCCAGTCTATTTTGAAAAGCCGAGAAGCAATAAACAGCTGTCTCATACTTATTTGGAAATCAGCAGTGCAGATCCCACGAAACTCTGAGAGTTTCAAACCCGCAAACTTCTGGCCCGTGGTTGGACACTTAACCGTTCGTCTCAAGTGGCCGAACAGCAATGTGATTATTCCGGACTTAAACAGGTTATAGCGCCGCTCATCCTTTCGTTACGGGAAACACCACATGGCCACGCATGCTGACTGGCTCCTCTTGTGACGACTTCTCAGATGAAATTTTACTCATCTGGTGAATTCGACCAGCCGCTCGTGGCCGAACAGTTAAGTGTGCAAACTACTAGCTGGGAGGTCGAGTTGCGAAACTTCCTTGAGTTTCATGAGATGCGCACTACCGATGATTCCCAATGGGGATGAAACAACTGTACAGTGCTTCTCGGCTATTCAGCATAAACTGGTCTCACTTACGGGATGAAATCTCCATTAAAATTTTTCAAATCTCCTCACACTATCAATAAGCTTTTAATTAATCACAGTTCCGAGTGATTGTTGACCAAAATATCTGAGATTCTTACAAAGTCTCTGTCCGCATAAAATACAAAATTTCGAACATCTTCAGAACGTAACTTTTTCTTCCACTGAGGACACACGATAACCTAGTGAATCTTTACCTTGGGATAGCTTTGTTATGAGTGAAAGGCAAAACCCTTGTGGTTCATAGAATAGACCAAAATAAGAACCATCTAAAAGGCCAGTAGATAATCATCATGTGGTGAAAGAGATGTGCAATCCAATAGGTGCGCCTCAATCATTTTCACTACTCAGGTTTTATGACTATTTTATATCAATTACCTTTTTGTGTTCAAACTAATGTCAACTCCGGATTGATAATATGTTTATTTTTTATCAGTCTAAGTTTCCACTGCACGCAGAGGTAAACTTCACCTTAGAATCAGTGTGATTGTTTTCTTCTAGGATGTTTATGACACTTTTCAAAAAGCCTTGCGCGGGATTTTATTGTCTGTCATGTGTGGAGTCTACGAACTTCGATCAGACAGTTGAATTCCTCCTGCTCATTGTACCTTTCGAAAGTCAGCCTTATTGAAACTGACAGCGAGAAAAACGGGCTGTCATCTCCGCATCGAACAGATGCAACAGTCATTGTGATGCGAAGCAAGACGGTTTCACCACTCGTTATTGGGCTAAACAAAATTGTGGATACATTAATGATGTTCTTTTCGCTTCAATTAAAAGGTCTTTGATCAATTAAACTATTTCCTTCCACTCATGCTTTGGGGGGGGGGGCGAAAAAAATGGCATGCATCTGTTTATTCAAAAAGCGGAAAAGTTGGCCGCCCCTAAGCTTAAAAATGTTTCATGCGTGAAAGCTGACTTCCAAAAGGGAACGGTGTAAATTCAAATTTGATGTGAAATTTATTTATTTGATTTGTTGGTTTGATTTATTTAGCAGTCTTATCCTGTCGATGAAGAAAACGGAAGTTCGTGTTGTTGGGCTATATCATTTGACAGTTGTTGAATGTTTGATGAGCTCACTTTTGGAAACTTCACCTAAAGGTTCCGTCCGTTCTTCGACGCAAAACCATCACATCCCCGGGGCTTAAAGTAGTCATCAGCTGTTTCTCGCTAGATAAATGGATGTCAGGTTCGGAACGATGCTGAAGATGTGAGACGCAGCCCTTTGGCTACTTAGAAGAATTTTCGGATTCCGGAGTGCTGAAGCCATGGAGGAGAATGGAGTTCTTCTGGTATTCCTGTCAGTCGGAATCAGTACACAGCTACACAAGAATCAGATGTCCGCAGTTCAAATCTCTGCACCGCCAAGGATCTGCATTGCAGGTGAGCTCTACTCAGAGCGAAAATTGAGTTCGGCGCTTCCCCCTTTTGGTATGCACTCAGCAGAAAAACTACGTCAGGACAGAAGGAGGACTGTTCAAACGAGTGACATGAGCTCTACAAATCACGCTTCCATACAACTAAACAAATGTTATCATTGAGGATCTCATCTTGTAAGTGAACGCAGTCTACGCGTAAAAGTCGAGAAGCACTGTACGGCTGTTTTATCCTTAGTGGGTGGTAGTGCGCTGGTGCGCTCCTCACGAAGCTCTAGGGAGTTTTAATCATGCACTTCAGACTAGTCCTCTTAAAATGCCATGCTGCATGCTTTTTTAGGCAAAAATATGGGCTTAACTCTGCTTGATTTCATGCTGTAACCAGTGGTTTCATGACTTCTGCGGGGCATTGTGTATAACTGTCGGCCATGTAACCACGGTCAAAGTCATGTGAAGCTTTCGTTATTTATTTAGTTACTTCTCCAGTCTTTCTTGCCTTACAGTGAATTCGGCGAGAAAATTTAATCCACTCACTATTCTGCAACGGTTCATCAGTGCTGTGATACATCCTGACTGCTGGTAGGCAGGTTTTTGCCTGTATAATGCCCATTGACGTGACAGACAAGATCGACCGACAGGCACACCACTAAACAGTCGCAGACGGGTGGAGATTCAAAACCACCCAACCCATTGACGAATTAAACTGAACGGTAAGTTATTTACCCTAACAATCAAATTGTTCCCACCAACTATTCCATAAATTTCCCAGTCAGTTATTACCCTCCATCCATGTGTCTGACGAAACAGCTCAGATGAAAGCTCGTAGGTTTTGGTTACCTTATCAGCCATCCACACCGAATTTGACCCTTTTGATCGCAGGTCTAATTAAATGACAACTTATAAGTTGTGTAAACTGCCAGTAACAAAAGGTAAACATAATCGCATGATTTTCAAACATTAATTAATTTTCCGGTTTTAAGAATCACCAGGTTACTAAAGAAAGCCACGTTTTAGTTTCCATATGTCGATGGAAATACGAAGTAAATCAAGATACAAAAATAACCGCAAAACAACTAGATGATGACCGTGATTATCGACCTCAAAGAGGTCACCGATTGACCGAAAACAATCTATTGTTAACACACAGACATCAACTGGAGATAGAAGACGTTCCAATACTATGGCTTTTGCTATGCGTTTGATCCTAACTGGACAGTCACATTGGCGACAAATCGATTCCCGCCTTTTTTGCCGGTTTACGATAGGTCACAATAACGCAAAACAGTACAAACATATTATCCGTGTTGCTTAAATCACATTGGAAATTTTACATGAGTGCGAACCTGATAGGTTGAGTAGTGAATGTACCGAAGAAACGCTTTTGGGTTAGCAGACTACAAACAGCAATACACAACTTCATCACAGTGTACTTTGGCTAATATATCTCTGCTGAAAAATAGGACTAGGATAGTTAGAAGGGTTGAGTGAAATTCATAGGGGCGCCTACTTGGAATGAAAATAGTAGCTTTTCACCCCGATAATGATTTAGTAACATCTCTCCAGAAGAGACTTTCCCCCATAGAGTTCATCCAAAATGTTCCTCTCCTCCGAATGTGTTTTCTCTGAATAAATTTGCGTGCACTCTAAACCTTGAATGCTAATCATATTTACCTGCAGAAAAATTTCGTTCCTTGTAGATCATGACTTTGCTTTGTTCCCTTTCGTTCTAGCCTAATTGTACCATATTATCTTTGGGACATATCTGGACAGAAGTCAATGTGGCTCGCTAGGTTTGGTCTGCCTAACTGACTAAGCAACTGGGGATGCCATAAAACTATATATATATATATATATATATCACGATCAGTTCATGGCAAGCCATGTAATCGCCGAATCACTTATCACTCACGAAGGCAAAATGCCCTTAGAATAAAGAACTCTAGATGACCGATGCATCATAAGGTGGCCCTATTTGTCGCCCGTCACAGTAAATTCGTCGGCGCTCCCAGCCGCATGCGAGACTGGCCGAAAAGTGGTACGCCGAGCAGAATAGAACAGCCCAAATGACTATAAATGACAGCCAGTCTGCCGAAACATTGATATGACACTGAGTAGTAGGTGGCATATCCAAACTGAATAATATAAGGCCTAATGATATTTGCGCCACAAGTCTTCGTGTGTACTTTCAAACTTTTCCAGTGTTCGGCTGCCTGAAATTGTCCAACAGACCTGATTTGTTCAGTTTCCCCTTTCCGGGATGGAGCGGGTACAGGGTATAGGCTGCTCCAAAGTAGGGTGACCAATTCCGAAGTGTTCAGGAGCGGTTAGTTGTATTCCTTGTCTCACAAATGTTTCAGCGATGAAGAGATAAACCACTTGCGATCGACTGACCTGGTGGCAAACTGGGTCCACGACAAATTGGACTACGCGGATCAGCCAATGATGAACTGATAGCGATCAGTTGGTCGGTCGCCGCGCGAACCGTGCTGCCGAATCAAAGTTACAAGGTCACACCAGTTAACATATATGGCCTACTAGTCACATGAGGGCCAGATACATCCTTCGATTGCCCGGACTACAGACCTCAAACAAGGAATGAACTTTTCACCAAATGAAGTAGATTCAATCAAGTAGCAATCAGTTCACAAGGGTATCCGATTGATCGTCTGAGGTTTATGCGCTCCCCTTTGGAAGTGTGCACCACAGGCATCCAACTGAATCGAAAGTTATATTCATTACCTCAATCAAGCGATGTGCTGATTGACACAACACCCCCCCCCCGGATATATGCCTTACAGGAGCGAACCGGTGGAGTTTGCCCTGTCACCAGACAGTGCAAAAGGACATTGCCATTCACTCGACCTCATAGTAAAGCCTAAAGGAACCCCCTGTGATAAACACTCAGCATAACAAGCAGGCATTTGTTATTAGTGAGCGAGTGACTGAATGTATAGCTAGGAGCGAAAGAGTCGTAGGAGCATGTCTAGTTGAGTCCATTATTTAGGTTCCCATGCAACTATCTATTACCCATCCCATGCCGGAAACACGTTTGCTGTTCGTGCTGCCAGTTTGGGCGGGTGTGTATAGATAGTTATAACCTCCCACGTGACTGCGAGCAGGATAGACAGGTAACTATTCTGGTTACCGTCGAAAAACACTTCAAATTTAACGTTAAGTGCTCGTTGAAAGACATTTCTTGTCACATTGCAGAAGGGTTTAATATATAAATTTCTTGGTCGCCAGAATCATTTCCTCCATTTGGCCTATCGTGTGTTGATAGGTTGAATATTGCTCAGAATGCCGTTTTTTAAGTTTTGTGCTATAAAGAAAAGAGGTGTAGGACTGTGGGCAGTTCTAAAGGCTCATTTAGCGCTTAAGAATGACACTTTGAAATGGTCCCTAATATCCTTGGAATTCATCCCACAGTCACAGTACTTACCGACCTAACCGAATAACAGCGTTCACGGCATCGAATTGCCGCGTTAAGTCCACGCTCACAGTAGAGCGGACTGGCCTGTTTCAGTCATCAGATGTGTTTGCTACCCGTCCGCTGCTGTGGTAATGAACAAGACATCGCAACTGCCGAGCCGCACGATGCACTGTCCCACTTGGCGGTCGTCTCAACATGACTATCCGGACGCCCAATCAGTTTGAAGATAATCGAAGGTCCCATCCGGTTGCGCCTACCCAGGCATCCGCGTTGACCTCGGTGAGTGAGATATATCCATGATCAGCCAATTCAGCCACGTGAATACGTGGCCAAAAACACAGGAACGGGGGAAAAGCTTCACATGAGTGTTTGCACCTAACCGGCGTGCGTACGTGCTTTAGGCAATGAAACGCACTAATTGGGTGTTCCGACAACTGAGTGAAATGCTCGGGCTTTGTAAAGACGCACACCGTGGGGTAGGTGGTCCTTACGCACTCACCGGTTTGCGGAAACTGCAAGTGCATCTCCAACTATGAAGTAGTTCCAGTTACCACCTCATGGGATGCTCAGTCTAAAGGGTGAAAAGCAGATTCGGGACTGATATGTCCTCATTTTTCACAGGACGTAAGGGAGGCGTTTAGTTTTCAGCATAGCGGTTGACTGCATGTTTGGGTTGAATGCAACTTCTGTGTTGCCGGATTTTCAATCGGATTGCTACCGGAAAGAAAATGGAAACAAAATCTGACGGGAACTGCATGTAAGTAAGAGTGATAACGTGCACCATTGTGATCGAAACAATGCAACGACCAAGAGTACACACGGGGAAATTCATCTGCTGCCGGTTAGTGTAGGCCAGTCGACAAACGTCGAAAATGTGAGCAAACACAAAACTGGGTCACATAAGGAAAAACGCACTGCCACAACAACA
>SJOL01005865.1:497340-526634 GCA_004794785.1 Opisthorchis felineus | reverse complement strand
CCCAGCCCATCTAGCTCAGTGAATAACCTCTTCCGTGTGCGTGTGGAGGAACCGACAGCTATTCCCTAGTGAGGCCTTAAACATTTGAAACTGGTAGTCGTTTTGACGATTATTTTAGCAGCCCAAATAAGTAGCAATACTTTTATCAGTAGTGGAAATCCGACTATAGGTGATAAATCTCTTATATTTTAAACCTCAACTGATTCTGACCCCAGCCTTGCAGCCAGCAAATACGGCCCCGAATGATTCAGCTAATTCCCCTTCAAACTTACGTCACAACTATTCTCGTCAGTATCGTATCACATACCCAATCCTACCGGCATAGTCTGTTGCGTGATCCACAACAAAAAGACAGAGACCTAGGGCAACAGAAATGGATGTGTCACTCGTTTGTCGTTGGCTGCGAAAGTAATTGCGTCATCACTCTTTTGTTCTTCCCATGAATTTATTTTCCGCCTTGTAGGCGGTGAACGCTGCACTGTAGCTAACGATTACAGTAGATATATCATACTTAACATAAATAGCATGAATCCAACTGTTACGACCTTAAATGGCTTGTGCGAAGTTAGTTGTTGCTGTTGTTTAACTCGGGAGCGACCATTATCAACTTTAGCGAAATTCGAGCAAAATTCTTATCCAAACCGGTGTGTGCCTAAGCGCTCTAAACAGTGACAGCAAACAAGAGGACTGCATCATCGTCAACAGAATACTGACGGCGGAGGAATTCAGGCTATGGAGAGCGCCTCGTGACTTGTCAGTGTTGAGTGTAGGTCATAAATTTTTCTAATCTCCAGACTCTGTCAGATCTAATTTTCATTACACTCATATAACCAGTGATAATAGACCGCCTTGTGAACATGGTATGAAAGCCAGTGTTGGCACAATCCAAAGGATACGTGTTCAGGAGAAATTCTAATTTGGAACTCGTGTGCACATGAGTATGCTGGTTATATATCAAACACGGTGTTCTATTAGAACTTTACTAGTGACCGTTTCTCAGTAGGTTACTCAGAATTCACTTTCCAAATAGTTTGATTGAACATGTTCAGTAAATTAAGGGCCAATAGTTCGCTACTATTTCGCTTCAGGTCACTTGACAGTGATTTTCTCATGGAATAGGATGAGTCAGCTCCAAGGGCTTCCCGAATTAGCGTTAACCATCAACGAGAACTCATTTTTAAGGCAAGAGAGCTCAATAAGTGTCATGATGACACCTGTTATAAAATACAATTGATGGAGAAATGCAAGGTCCAAATCTTCTTTAGCTGATGTTCAAGGAGTCTGTCTGTTCAGGAGTACGCCCAAACACAGTCTGAATACTTGTAGTTGCTGGTTGAGGCCACACTCACTAGACACCCTGCTGACCTTGGAGACATAGTAGTGAATAGGAATTGCTTTAGCCACTTATCGATCCACTCCGCTGGTTGTCCCGGTTCACTCAGTTTGATCTCCTATTGATTAACTATGCAAGCATAGGTGCACACAATTTGGACTCCACCAGAGTGGAGAAACGAAACTCGGACCGTCATAAACTGGAGATTCATTTGAATTCGGTTGAGTTCCCTGTTAAAACCGAATTCATGTGCAGATCAGAGGATTTTTCGAAACTCGGGATTCTTTCTTTTGACCTGTTTTTCCAGACAAAAGCACTAAAAGACATCGGAATATAGGGATGCGCCCAATAGGCTGCCCCAAAATGTAGATGACCTCCAAATTAGGACCACTTCATTCTAATTCGGCTTGGAATTGATAACTTTGGATTGCCAAAAGACTACTTAAAATGTCTCCTCCAAACAAAGACCAAAATGTGAAGTCCAAACACCGAGCTTTTGTGTGCTTTAACACCAATGAGGTATTCGGACCAGAATACGAGGTAAAAACCTTCCCCTTAAGTGACCAAGGGTCTTTTAGCATGATTATCAATTGTTTGGCTTACAAATACTACGTTCCCCATCCTCTATAACTCTCAGCTTCCACACGAGGCCACTTGGGAATCTGCTCACTTCAAACTCTCCTTCCGAAAAGAGACCACGTATCGAAAGAGACCACCTTTGAAAAGTCCTTCAGGAATTATTTGAAGGTGGAACAGTTATTTTCTCAAAAGACAGCCGTACACTCATCTTTCCTGGAGAGACCGTCTCAAGGGACCAGCCTGAAGCAGCTTCATCTACCTGCTGGTCTGAACTGAGCATCGCCGTCTTTCTTGAGTGTGATATTTGAAGAGGGGATGTGCGGCATCATTAAGAAACAAACAAACCATCATTCCCTAAGAAAACAAATGCATGACGACCTACAACCCTCATTTTTAACTCCATGGGCTATCCATGCCAAAAAGTTACGAAGTTCAGAAAGCTTTTGGTGTCCACATCTGCTAACTTCCGCTGGTATCTAAACGCAATTCCAGTGCACAAGACGGTGACTGTCAACGGCATTTTTCTAACTTGTACCACGGAGACGAGGTTCATGGACCGTAAATGGAGTCCCTATAGGAGCTCATATACCAAATTTTACTTGTGAGGGATATTCATAATATCGCTGAATTAGCCTCTGTTTTTTGTATTATTATTACAATTTGGTGTATTCGGATTCTGATCTGTTTGTACAGTCAGTGGTGTGCCCAAAAGTGAATCCACCTCCTAACTAAGACCACTCTGACTAAGTTCCTTTCGCGTGGTTTTTGTTCTGGATAACTACTGTATTACGACACAGAACTCCCAAAATCGGAAATAGGCTGAAGCTATCCACACTGACAGCACACCACGCTTTTTCCAGTTTAAGTCCTTTGAGGTCAAATCAAGCTGTCCTGGGATCATTTCGAAGACGCTCCGGTCCATTCTCGTCGTATAAGAAAGCCACTCTTAAGGCGTTAAAATAGCAAATGCCATGTTAAAAAGTTCCACCGACTGAAAATCTCTCGCGCACTTTTTGGCACAACAGGAAACATTTGCTCGGTTGTCGAAACGGACATCTCTACAATAGACGCATTGTGTAGACTTAAAGCCATACGCACTTTTCCTTTTTCGAGACTCCACCTATCACTTTCAAGTCAATATGTGCGTAGCAATGCATTGGTCAGAAGTACGATATGGCTGTCACTGTTATTCTAGTGTGATCAGAGCCCTGGTTCAAACACATATGGATTCTGACGTCATCAGGGCGGAAGTAGAGGTAAGAAGTCAGTGGGTCAACCGACCTTGTCTGTTAAGATTGGAATAGGAGGCTGAAGCTTACCTATGTACGAAATAGAGTGAAAAGACCACGCTAATGTGACATTCAAATTCAGCGGTTACTATCTAGCCGAAAACAGTGATGCGAACGAAGTTTAGGTCCAGTAAAATGTGAAACTTAACGAGAACTGTTTCAGTCGAATTCTCCACATTTACTTCATTCAGATTCTGAACCATCCAATGACCGCACTTTTTTTATCGGAGTCTGTTAATGACAATGTATGGATTAAATCAGCGCAACCTGTCATTCTGTGTTGAACATCTTTCGTTTTAACTCCAGTGGGACGCTATGTCTAGTGCTTACGTACTTCGTCTTTATACAGGTGTAGATTGTATTATTCCACACACACAAGCCCTAGCTCCCTGTGTGATAAACATGGTTCAACTTCTATAAGCCTACAATGGTGAAAGAGGTGACACTTTGTGGCCATCGTTTCTCAGACCTGGCCGGACGAGTGCTTGCACTAGCCATCCATATTGTGTATGCTTAGGACGCGTGTCCTGAGTGGTACGGACCATCAGATGCACAGTGGGGCTCAGCTCTTCAAGGTAACTACCTGAATAGGCAGTTATAGGCCAACAGTTGAATATGCTGACGGCTGTAGAACTACCCCTTCCTCTTTCCACCCTCCGGTCTTATTCCCTCGGGTTCACACCGGCTAAATGGCGTTCAGATGGAAGCGTATGCGGCTCAGTGCAAACCATATATGGCATTGTCCGTTGTGCGTAGATGTCCGTCAGTTTCATTCCGTGTGACAGGCCAAGCCGGAAGCGCAATATAGTCCACCATATACTATAAGTCAGTTAGCGTTATAACGCCAGCACATTCTATACTTGATTATAATACGCATTCCGTCTGTGAGCATTCGGTTTTCAAACCGACCTTTAAGATCCTCCTTTAATTCTATTCATTCGTGCGTGTGTGTGTGTTTCGTTTATGAGTTAAGATATTCTGTCGTCCCATGACTTAGAAGAAGAATATGACCCGCTGTTTCGTTCATTTGATTGCTACGTGTTTGGATTAACCACACTGCATGACCCAACAAGTGGATTTGTTTATGTATTGCTCAGCTATGCGCGGTTTATTGATCGAAACTTATGCTCGTTAGGTACGTGATGTGAATTATTTTGCTGTAAAATTCCAAGCGGTCGAGTAGCAGAACGTGTGGTAGATACCGCAGTGTGATTTTTGCGGCACCATGTCCACATTCGGACGAGTTCATAACTCCTCAAACTGTACGAAGCTTAATTTTGGTTTTAAACGTATTGTACTTTCACAAGATAACAATATAGTACTAAGAAATAATCATGCTCTGACGGTTCCCGCAATTCGCCGTGGACTACGTTTTACCAGAGCACCAACTGTCCTCAGGTATTCCGAATTTTTTTTTTCGCTACTGAGATCCATTCCCTGAAAATCGGGATTTAGTAACAGGCGTTACCAGATTCTTGGAGCCATTATCTGTCTAGATGTCTTGCACAAAAAGGACATTCCGGTTCAAATCCTAAGGCCCCAATTTCACTATCGATTAAAAATCATCCAGGACATCGTTTTCCTTTGAATAACAAAAAAACAACCACGCGAATGCACAGACCACAAACATTTAAACCGCATTGCTCTATCGAATATGAATCAAAGTAGTGTGGTATAGAGTTCATAAACTTGATTCTTCTCTCAAAGAAGGTGTAAAGTTGACATCAAATATGATCAAAGCAATGGGTACAACGGCCAACTCACCAATAACTCTAGAATTTAGTTAGTTATTACCGGTGCCAATCGATATTATCCTCAATCGTCACTCTAATAGATCAGCAACCGAAAAGCTCCCAATAGAGAGGTAGGGCTGTACAAATTTGAGATTACATAACCTCTCCAAAAAGGCACGCGATAGCAATATGAAGTCCGCATCTCACCTGCCTGTTTATCAGACCACATTCCTAGATGAGGTAACTCGCACGTCATCTTTCGAAATTGCGTCCAGTAGAGTGGATTCCTGACGAGGTCAGTCATGGTAAAAATTCTCGTGTTGTCAGTTTCAGCTTGCAAATAGGATCAGCTAGATGCTGATGATGAAACATGGACACAATTGAACCTGATCTACAAGGTGGATGAATGAGTTCTACGGAAAACAGTTTTACTGTGCGCTCTTCAGTAAGATGCGGCGCATCGGCTGAGGAAAACATGTTTGTCCAGACATAACAGCAACATTTACAGAAGCGATAGTCGGTAGAAAATTGTTCTTTCCTAAATTCCTCGCTTAGTTTGCAATGCAGTTCTTTTCCGTTGCTGTGCAACTTGAAAAAACTGAAATGTTCTGTATACCCCACTATAGTTATCATCTATTTCTGGTTTGATAGGCACGAAAGTCAAATTGCAAGGCTCAAGGCTGATAAGAGAAGCTAAGTTTTGCTTAACTGAACGAAAAAATCTGTGTGTACCATAGTATACGGTGCCCTTCACTATTCTTAACTAACTAACTATACAGCACTTTTTTGCAAATCCATCTTTTTATTCTGAATAAGCTTTACATTCGAACGACTATGATTCCTTTCTTTAGTTTACCGATGCTTAAAGTAGTCTTTTTTAGCTATAAAAAACCATTGTCATCCTACCACACACGTTTCCGAATTGGGTACTTTTGGAATCTGTATTCAGGACAACCTGACACATTCGAATATCCAAGAAAGGAAAAAGAACTTCAATCAAATGGAAAAGGTTTGGAACCGATTGAGAAGTCATCTTTTCAGAAGGGCTTGGTAAACAATCGGTAGTTTTTAATCGGGCAACGTTTCGCTTTTGACACAAAAGCCTGATGAAGCCTGATGGCCTGATGAAGCTTTTGTGTCAAAAGCGAAACGTTGCCCAATTAAAAACTACCGATTGTTTACCAAGCCCTTCTGAAACGAAAAAGAACTTCATTCGGTAAGGATTAGGAAGTTGTCGTATCGTCTCTAATTGGAAAAGTTTGGAGCCAGTTGAGAAGTCATCGTTTCAGAAGGGTTTGGTAAACAACCAAACCACTGTAACTTCGAGTGTCTCGAATTCTATCTTCTCAACTTATATCGTGCCAGTAACAAACAAAGCCATCTGGATGGTGTAGATCTCACTTTTTAATCATTATGGAAAATCACTTTACTTCATTCGTGCTTACCTTCTGCTCACTTGAATTTGTCTCCCATGTATATTCCGTTCAGCCAACCAGACTTCCTCATTTTCGTATGTTTCAAACGCGGAGGACCCGAGAGCCTTGCGCTTGTCAAATATAAATCGACACATGTTGGAAATCCGATTGGTCTAAATTACACAAGCGCGAAGACAATCGAAAAACGCGGATGATTCTGATAGCGTTTCGTGCACTATATCACAGGTACTTTGTGAAGAGACAGGACCTTTATCTGGCTTCAGATTAAAAAAAGAACAGGAAATGGAAAAGAACATAACTTTCGCTGATTTCATTCCTGAAACAAATTTACAGAACCCTCCATGATGGAGAGCAGCAGTCTTGGAGTGGATCTGGTAGAGCTGTGCAACCGAACCTCTGAACCGCAGAGAGGACCATTCTCTGTTCACTGTTTGAGTGTAGATGATGGTAATCAGTCCTGCCATTGTTCAAAATGATCTACTCAGATCGAATTCTTCCAAGAAGTGGGGGATGTCGTTATAACGAGGGTGAAATTTCACCTGCTGGCAAATTAAATTTCAGTATAACTGTAAAAAAAAGTCGACCAATTAGTTACAAATGTCTTCACTATATTAGGATCCTTCAAAAAAGAAGCCAATTCCCTGATGTGCACTGCAGTTTTCTACGTCTCTTGATAAGAGAACACGCACAAAGGAGACGGACAAATCTCACTGCAGTTGTAGTAGAGTGTACTTTTCACTCATCAGTATCAGGGCTAAAAGGTGGATTATGTGCACACAATATGCTGCCCGAAATAATGAAATACACTGAAAACAAAAGTCAGAGAATTTTGTTTGGATGCAGGCAACGATCTGCTTTATTCAAAAATCAAAGTGACGACATGGTTACTCTAGTGTTCGGAGCAAATTTTTGCTACTTAACCGGGACGGCTCTTCTACAGTCTTTCGTGCAGGACAGCAGTCAAAGTCTAATAACGCCACCAGTAATTGAGTCTATCATTCTGACAACTATTTGGTGGTTTAACATTCCCTCTATACGACTTGCATAATCTCGTTGCTTGCTGATCAAGAGTGTTTTGCTGGGTGAATTATTGGCAACCTGGCACGACTTTAATCCTTCTGAATTCACAAAAATCATGCAGCTGAACTGTGCGTGTAGTGATAAAGCCTCCGACATAAGGTCTTTATGTTTCATCGGCAGTCACGAGAATTCACGCCACATAAATTTGCATTTCCAGATAATACTGTACGTCGTGGCGTTTCCGAAACAGTATAAAAACCGCACTTGTTAACTGGAGTCTTTCCAGATTTTATATTGTGGGTGGCTCAAGTCCGATGTTTGTAGAGATGCAGTCTTTTCTTCTCTGTCTACGCCTAGAGTAGTTTTTGTAACATAATCCCTAATTACTCGCCACAATCACTTAGTATGCCATTTTGCTTAGACTTTCCAGGCGATTCAGGACGTAACGTTTCAGCCTCCTAACATTAAGAAGGGCGTAAGTTCAGCAGTGTGCCGTCTACACTCCGTTGGGTTACGCGCAATCAAATCAAGTAGTCTATGAATGAAGACACTGATTCAGACCTTTGAAAACTAATGTACTGTTAGCTCTCTGTGGTCGGGGATGTATTTACTGCTGAACATTAAGCAAGTGGTAAGGCGGCTTAACCAAACTCCAAAACTATCTCAACACAAATCTGAAAATGGCTAGCTAATAATATCTTGAGGGCCTTACAATGATTTGGATTTCATGCCAGCAGTTGAGCACCTTAGCTTAGCATCTTGTCACCTTCAGTACTCCAACTAGGTAATGTAGGACTTCTGTCCAATCTTCCCGCAAATGTGATAAAAATGACTGTACATCCCGATAAAAAGTGTGGAACCGGTTTTGCCCCATGGACGTCATCAGGCGGACACGGTCTTGAACATAAGTGAGAAGTTGTTGGTTTTTGTTTGTAACTCTCAAGCTGTGACCCTAAAGATTCTTCTAAGATTCGACTCTTGTTCCACAACGAGAAATTTGCGCTTGATGTTTCGCATACAATTTTAAATGAGAAAAAGTGTGGGGAATTAGCAGGAGAACATTCACCGTGTGAGTTCTTTATTGCTGGGTGGTTTTCACAAAGCGAGTTCTCTTTTTTTTCAAGCTAAGGTGCGAACCAACTATGCAATTCGATGTGGTTCGGCGATAAACTCGATGCTTTTAGTTACCGTTTTCAAGAAATTCTTAACCTAACTGATTTTGAGTTGAGCAGATCTCGTGTGTTCAGACAGCTTAGTCCTCCCTGGCATATTGACAGTGGCAATATATTTCATAAGATGAATGTTTTCTACTCGCTTATTTGAGGCAGTCACAATCGTCAAATCGGTTTTCATGTAAAAAGTTTGGTGAACGCCTTTCACAAAGGTGCTAATTTTGAACACACACAAAATGTGCGGTGTTTACAAATTTGGCCATGCTGGTGAGCTGTAACCCGCATCGTCTCTATGTACATTTAGGTGATCGGCTCTTTATCACGGTTTTCACAACTTAGCGGTCATCTGACAGAGTGAACAAACGTGTGAAAACCGGATGGACTTGACAGCAGGAAGCACGGTTCGAATTTGACAGACACCTCTTAGGTGAATCCATCCTTAATGTTGACTGAAGTTTGGTTTATGCACCTCCATTGTAGTCCTTCCTTACAATATTTGAAATATACGATTGCGCTTTCGAAGAGGGGAGAACCGCGTCATTAAACACCCGCCCCGGTGGAACCGATTTTTACCTCAACACCATAGATACCTCGCGAGCGGACATTCCATCTGTGGTAACCCTGGGAGGCCACAACGACCGAAAAGTAACTTCTTATGAAAAATGGCAGTTTTATGGAGCTCAGTGCAAACTTTCAACAACTACTCATTGTCTGAGGGAATCAATATTGGACCCTGAACTGTCGGTCAGCAGTTTTAAAGTGACTGAAAACCGTTGGTCGATGCACTGCCTGACTAATGATGACGACACAATAGACGCCCCAATGTGTTCATAGATGCACCCCTAACGAAACGCTGTTATCATATCTCTGGGTGGCCAAGTACGTTCTTTGTCGTCCGGGGAAATGCCACCTCCCGAACCCACAGGAGCCTCATGGGTTCGCCACTCCCGATTTCTGGTCAGGATTATCGGCTTGTCATCTTGTTCCCCTAGCTGTTTTCTTCTAGCTAGCTAATTTTGTGAAACATACAGTTCGACAGCTTGAATGACATAGGTTGTCTGGATCAAATCCAAGTGTCAAGTACGTTTGTTCCTCAAGTTTATGGATGAGCTCCAAAGACTGAACCAGGCCGGAAGGACCTAGATCGATGAGGTAAATAAGTGCGCATTTCCCTTCTTAAAAGCAGGTCACTTAGCACTGCCATCTAGCTGGTCCTATCATGGACTGCCAATATGACCGACTGTAGTATTTATCAGAACAGCAAATCTAGAAAGCGGTGGTTGGCTTTGTACATCTGCGCTCCACTTCGGACGCCGATGAATTCTGATATCAGGTAATCAGTCTATTCTGTTTCAAGAATGTAATGGTAGGTGGCCTTCTGTCATCATCGGACTGTGACCACCCACCAAATGTGTGAGATGCCTTGACTAGTCTGTTATTCCAATCAATGATAAGACTCGTAGTGTACACGAGGCGTGTCCCGTGGTCTTCATATAACTAATGCAGACTTCCTGGCATCGTAGTTACTGGTTTATTCGAAGCTATTCTTTTTTGATGACAACCATTCAAACAAGATGCAGGAAACTCCTAACTACGACTAAGAACATAGAATTTCTATAAACGTAGCCCAAAGTCCAATCGGCTTCTTTCCACTGACGCGCATCGGCAGCACTGTTTTTTTCTCGTTTTTCCGACTCGTATAGATACGTCCCCGCTCTACCCGTACGCAAGTTTCACATTCCTGACTTGGACATTTAACCGATTTCAGGTCAAGAGACAATGCGCGTGTTTCCAGCGTACTGAAAATAAAAACAATCCGGCGGCTGAATGGGATGTTTTACGCATGACACTGATTTGGGACTCATGTAAAAACTTCGTTTCTTCCTAAGTCTAGCCTCAAGTTCGATTCTCACAAAATGCCAAGGATGAGAGCTGAAGCACATTTGCTCCTCAAAGGGCGAAGAGCATTAGTTAGCAACCCGGACCGTGTTGTAAGACAGCAGGCAAGAACTCGCTCATCAAGCTAAAAACTACTACAGAACCAACTCATAGTAAGCTAAATTCTACGCAAAACGAGGTAGAATGTTCCTATAATTTATCAGTATCGCCAAAAAAAAATCAGTGAATCCTACTTGCAATGATAGCGTGTTTAATTAACAATTAAGGACAAAATAGCGGTCATGTGGCTTACAAACTATTTTCTTCTTATAAATTTCCAAACCGTGGCTTATGCAGGGCAAATTACGGTAATGTTGCCCATTGGGGTTGGTGATCTACGGAATACAATCAAGTTTCGT
The DNA here is from genome assembly GCA_004794785.1 of Opisthorchis felineus. Lineage (NCBI taxonomy): Eukaryota > Metazoa > Platyhelminthes > Trematoda > Opisthorchiida > Opisthorchiidae > Opisthorchis > Opisthorchis felineus. The sequence goes on along the minus strand of SJOL01005865.1, from coordinate 515,775 downwards.
TATAAATGAAACTACCAATCTGGAACATTGTTCGATATAAGGGCTGTTTAGACATAATAAACAGAAACTCGCCTGTTCACTCAGTTCGACCCCAATATTTTCTTTTGGGCATATTTTGTGCAATAGTTACTCGTAAATACGTGAGTGCAAACGCAATTCCTCATTCTGCGTTTGTCGATGTGTTTGATCTGGCTAGTCATAATGGTGGACCGTCTAATCATCGGGCTACAAAAATCTGGTTGGCACCGACAACCAGCATTGTACTCAAACTGCGATCTACCAACCCTAGATGTCTAATCCACAAGAAATTTGGAGGCACCACTAACACGAATATGAACAGACTAAATTTCTTGCGCCTCAACATTATCAAAATGAGAACCATCAGGTTAACCCTCATAAAGGTAGGAATAAACTAGGTTGCCCAGGTCGGTATTATGCATTCGGTCTTTTTGGTTAACCACCTGATTGGCTGTTTAACTGGATGGCATTTGTGAAATTCTTATGCATTTGACCGTCGGTTTGTTCACTCAGCTGGACAATTCATCTGCAAACGTCTTACCATCATCGAGGTCACTCCATGACTACTTTGTCACAAAACGGACCGGTGCGACGCATAGACGGATGTGCATCGAGTAGTGATGTGCAGTAGTGTGTGACCTTTGAATGGACAATGCTTTCTATTGACTGGTAAACTTTTTCTCACCGACTCTTATCCGCCAGCAACTCTGTGGGCTCTGGCCTAAACCTCTTCAGGTTTGGTAATGTGACCTAGTGCTATTGTTGGTTCCCGTCTAGTCTATATATATATATGCCAGAAATAATATTCATCAAGTCAGGAAAGCACTGCAGTTTGATATAGCTTAACTATGGAGAGGATGACCATGGAAAACTCGGACTCTCAAAGCTCAGTCGTAAGACATTGACCATATTCGTGATTGCGGTAGCCTCTCTAAGAGTTCTGCTCGGGATTTACACGTGCTCCATGATCGTAATGCGCCAAGGTACGCCGAACTTACAGCACCATCCGACCAAACCCTTATCACCTATGAGCTTTCAACTCGGTCCATAGGTATCACAAACGGCATCACCGAGTACTTGAAGTATTCTTTCCCACGTTTCAATTCCTACTTCCAATAAACAATCTCTCGGGCCTTCGTGTAAACTCTTATCAGTCTTTGACAAGCGATTCATAAAAATGCCCAGTGGGATCCTATCCTGAAGACAGACTGGATGAACGCGGGTTACGCGTGCAATTGTTGAGTGAAAGGGTAAGGAAATACATCTACAGGGGGTAGATGTGGGTACGTGACCGAAACAGGCGCGTGTTCAGCAACGGATTCACAGTGGAAAGGTAACAAACCAGGATTCAGGAAAGCAAAAACTGGATAAAAATCCAACCCCTCACGATGGACCCATGTTTCATGTGGTAGGTGAGTCCGAAAAAAGTCAGACGAGCTAAGTTGCAAAAAATAAACGTAGGAGAGGTGATCAATGAACAGTGAACTTCGTGCGTCACATCAGGGTATGTACACAAGGCCAATGGCAGTGGAAGACTAAAACAGGGTATTGATTAGTTGGCAATAGATAAAGGGAGATTGTGTGCAGGTGAGAAGTAGTAGCTATTAGTTTTCCCCAAAACGACCACCGTCAGAGCCGACCATTGTGCGCAGAAGGTTTGGTGTGAAAGGTTTGCTTCATCTCATAAATACAGCAGGTCATCGAGCTAGGGTTGTAATGAGTTCGGTACACATTTCGAAAAACTCCATGGTCTGGTGACGTTTTTGTCTTCGGGGCAAGGGAATTTCCTGAGATCCCGTTGACAACGCGCGGACTAGATCGGTTGCGCTCACACCGTCAGTGTTGTTGCCCGTTGGAAGGGGGCTAACGGAACCCACACTACCCGATCGGCTGCCATCTGCGCTGTACATGGAAGCAACCATTCCAGGGGAGTCTACGGGACGATAGACAAACGGAAATCAGATTTTTATTAAAAAAGCGCGACAACTGAGACGCTCATGAAGTATTGGAAGGCTACCTACACAGGTATGGCCGTAGACAAACTACGTTCCAGAAAGGGCACGGAATCTGAGACCTGAGAGATTAAGCCTACATTTTTCGTGTAACACAGGGATTCCGTTGGACAATTCTTCGGACGCACAATGTCGCTGGCAAAGCCCTCCGTGCAACCTGCCGCTATTTTAGCCTGGTTGCATCTGCTTCGACCAGCTGAAAAGTCATTAGTCTGGCAAAACAACTACATAATAAAAATGTCCCCTGGCCTTGTTCGACTTTTATTCTTCACAATGGATAGAAACTATATTTTAGTTTGCATTGAGTGTGCAAGATGTTCCAAACGCCTACCTCTGCCACATCGATTCCTTTTTCTGATAGCGCGCCCACCCTGGATTTGTTATTCTCCAGTAACCTTTCCACGTCCAACAATACGAAGCCCCGAGTCTCCAAAAATCTGTTTCCCCTTCCATTCCCGATGGTATTTTACCTACTTTTGCTACATTTTGAAACTTGCATTCGTCCAAAGATGGTAATGCAGCCCGCATGTAGTGGGTAGCGATCTTCCAAAACAGGTTGACTTATTGGATCGAATACAAAAGCCATCCGCTCCATTGATAAACACTACAATCCTCGGCATCGAGATGTTGCCCTTCTGCGCTTGCCAGTGTTGTTCCTATTCCCTGTCATTTTTACTGCTCCTGTGTGAAAGTGACAACCGCTTCCAAATAAATACTCACTGCTGTCGGACCGAACTCCACTCTTCTTCAACCGCTCTCAGGACGGCAAAGCTACGAAATTCCTTCGACTTTCGGTCTTCCTTCTACTCCTTCAATTTCTCTGCAAATCAAAAGTTGACAAACACTTAACATCCTAGGGTTGTTTTAAATCGATGTCATTTTTATGTTTTAATTCTCTTCTTTTACAGAAGTCTCCTAACTTTAGGGCTCACCATCCCCTGCTGTTTCACGCCTCCGTGTATCATGTGATAGATGAATGGATGGAAAGTCAACCGGAAAAAGGCGACTCCAGCAAACACCCGAAACTTAGCAACAATAATGTGAAAAGAAGGAAAGTACACTGATGGAATAGATCTAACCTACAACTGCGATGATGCCGAATTTGACCGCCACAGGATACGTGAGTGGCACACTCGGATTGGGTCTCCACAGATCAACCAGTGATTAAGACGTTGATACGCACCGATCCAAACGACGTAAGAAGACGGTCTTTGAAGTTCTACTGGAGAAACGTTCAGTATACCGGCCGAAAGCCGTGCAACAGATTTAGCTGCACTGGAGAATCCCGGCAGATCCTAGATTCATCCTGCTCAACTTAACTTCACACAGTTGAGAACGTCATCAGGGGAGAATACTCGTACACAGCCACAACCAGTGCCAGGCTGCTGAAAATGTAACAGCGTTTGCGGCTTTATATAAATTGTTTGTGTTTTCATAAATCAATCTATTGGCATCAGTCGATTCATGAGAAAGCTTGCACCCGTTCACTCCTCAACTTGCACCAGATCAAAGGGTTTGGAAACTGGCATGTTCAAATGAGCACAAAACCCCATCATGGCTTGTTCACGTGACCCACTGGCATTGTCACGGTTAGAACCAAAACAGAAAACTGAAACCATTGAATAGGTGAATGGGATGTCCTGTTTTTGGACACGGGGACGTGGACCTGTCTCACAAGTGCTCATATTGTTTTGGCGTGAATCGCCCAATAATCAGAGCGACAATCAATAAACACATGCACCGTGTTTCTGAGGTGGAGCAAAGGTTCTGACTCCACTACTACTAATAATAAGTTAAAACCACAAACGAATATAATTATCTGAAGAATAATCACCAGATCGATAGCACTTGATCACATGGTTCGCCGATGGAGGGGCGGAATTGTTGCACGCAAGCAACAACAACTGGAATCCGAAATTGGTAATCTGCTGCAGGCTAGTGCGGGTACATTGAAAATCGATTTCTGCCACAGACCAGTTAGGTAACAACAGTTCGATAAACTTCAATTATGCTGCTGATTTCGGCGTCCAAGACGGACTGGGAAAACGGTACGATTCTATACTCATGCCGTCATAGCCGAAACATAAACGAACTTCCGGTTTGTCTGAATGCTTCACTTTGCAAGCAGATAGATGAATAAATGTAGAACAGGACACACAAAATTATATATATATATATATATATATATATATATAGTGCGACTTCATCAAGCCTGAAGTCGGAAAACAGGGCACTACCAACTACGGACTAGTGAGTTTAACTAAGAGTATTTAATCGTTAGATCCAGAACACAAGTTGGTGCATAGCTTAATCATTGTTGTATGAATTACATAGATAGTAACTTACTTCCAGAGTAGGGAGATTCCAAACAGGCAGATACGTTATTGGATCGCCGTCGTCCAACTGTTGAATCACTATCCAGTTGGCTCTCATCAATGCACTTAAAATCCAACAAGTATGATCGAGCATCAACCTGTTTGAAAAAATTGTGAAAGGACAGTACAGAGATGAGGCAATGGGGACGTGCGAATGAGAACACCGAAGTGAATTTATAGCAATGCACGAAAAGTAAACAATTATGGTGTTCCAATGCTGTCAAACGGAGACTTCATTTCTTCACTACTGGAAACCATGAGAACCGTTTGGAGATTGTGCTCCTTTATCCAATCAGGCAAAGTAGACAGACTGCGGAGTGTTGAAAATGCAGCAGCGCTAGATATAACCACGTTTCACACAAAATAACTGAACATAGCGTCTACTGATCTGTAGCAGTGTTAAAAGTGCAGAGGCAAGCGAGTATCTCGCCTCATCGATTTCAGCGCCGGAAACCGTGGTCATTCAACGATGTTTCGCTGAAAGCCAAGATGCTAACGTTGGTGGCTCGTAGCAGTGTCCTGAGCTCCAGTGTGAGCTCAACCTGGTAACCAACACTTTAAATGGGTTGTGCTATCGACAACGATGTGCTATGCGACGCGACTAGCATGACTACCGACATTGCATCAGCCTATTCACTACTTGTTGCGTGAAGTGTAATATTTGATCAACTTCTCAAGCTCGACAAAACATAAATAGTCCTTGATTGCATTAGTTAGCCATTTGGTCACACAATCGACGGATAACCTGCAACTATTATAGCATGTATCGTGTCGTGGAGTCCGGGATAATGTTTTAAAGCTGTAGGAGAGAACACAACCAACGGTCTGATTCATGTACCGCGTTTCATTGCCAAGGTAGGTGAGAATAGGTAATTTAAGATGATAGTCTCTCATACATAAATTAGGAAAGAGGAGAATGCCACCGACCCGAAAAACATCTCCGGGGGGGGCTGCTTTTATCAGATTCGACCCTGCTTGACGGGCCCTGTACTTGAAGCACCTTGCGGATTCTACGGCGTTCAGGACAACAAAAATTCAAATATCTCCCGACCAACGCTTTGCTTCATAAGTTGAGTTAAAGTATTTTATAAGCACCTTATGCAATGTGATGTTCAAGTGGGAAATGAGGTTGAATGACAATGTGGAACTACGTCCGATTGATGAGCTCCAAAGAGGGCTATCGAGGAAGTGGTGCTGTGTCCACAAAAAGCCACTTGTTTGGTTAGGAAGTTGAATAAAGATGCGAAAAGCAGAATAAGATGAATAACAGCCCAGGAGACAAATTTGGGGTGTTTAAGGCGATTTTCTTGAAAGAGGGGACTACTATAACGTAACCAGTACAGTAACGTCAATAGCTCGAATGAAAAACGGCTACATACGCTGCCAAATCTTGTGAGGTAAGCACGAACACTTAGCAACCAACAGTTAGACGTACCCAACTGTATACAATTGTTCCTCATTAACTGCTCTGGAAACCTTATTTTCACTTATTTTTCTCACTACTGACAAGTGGTGCACGAGTGCGCACACGAACAGGCTACGTGCAACTAACCATGTGCGTACGCGCCCAGGCTGACGTGAGGGTGCAAGCATTCTCTCCTCTCGAGAAGTTCTTCAAACCAGGAGTTGAACCAGCTCAACTGATACTTTGCGTCCATAGCTGCGCCTAATTATAATATACCACGCATTCCGGTGTAATCACAAGCCTAGGACAACCCCGATTGTATCACTATCATTTCAAACAGAATACACACGGTTTACAGGGTTCAAAGACCGATTCATAGCTATTGCAAAATGTTGAGCTTTTCCAATAAGAGAACCGCAGACGCAGTTCTCGTTTTCCTCAATATTCCGTTCATCTGTGTGCGAAGATTTATGGAGATTTGTCTTGCACTTTTTGTATATAAGGGATGTTCACATTGAACACCACGGAACTGTGGATGCACAACGAGGAGACCTAGTCCACACCCCAAATCTTGAACCTACTTGTACTGCGTGGTCCCATTACTGCAGGAGTATAAGTATTGGAATAGTATCAGATCAATAAAAAACAAAGGGATACAGAAAACGATTACTTTTTTAAGCTCGCTTGGTGCTATCTTCTGTGTTAAGCATCGATGGCAGCTTCTTTGGTCACAACTTTTTTTTCACCATCCTTGCTCCGAAATCAGTTTCCCAACACAAGTTCGGAACTGCTCACAGCTTTTGTTCCAAAGCAGGGCAGAAATGGCGGCAAAATGCACCCAAGGTCGAAATTAGGCGGGCATGCAAACATCAATTGTCGTCATCACCAACACTGAGAGTCAGGTCAGTGTGAAGATGTCGACAGTTCTCGGAAACACGACTTGCCGTGCCACTTTATCTACGCGGTGTACCGTTACCCAATCAGCACTAGGAACCGGTGTCAGACAAAACAGAAACCGAAAATCTCACCTGGTATAGTTGCAACACTAGCTTGGAATAGTGTTGTAGGATTGGGTTCCATTTTCGCACACGAATATTAAATGGGTTGACTACTTTCCACTCATAGCCTAATGTGTTCATTGCTTTGAACACCTCGTGCATTATGTCCCATGGACGGGACTGGGACCGGATGCCCAGATGCCACTTGAAGCGTTTCATTCCGGCAGCAGCAGCTGCACCCGCAGCAATTGCAGATTGTGCATGGGATGATGCGGAACCAGCTCCACTGTTAATATCCATCGAGGCAAGACTACCCGGAACCTAAAAGAAATAAAGAGTATGAATAGATACCGAAACAAAAGGTATCACAGAACCTGGTAAATAGCTGGATGAGCTAGAGATAGCTCAGTAGTTAGGGCACGAACTGACTAACCGGGAAGTCCGCCATTCGAACTCCACCGCCGCATATTGACTGCTCCTGCCTAGACTTGGGCAGCCTGGCAGTATCTCAGCCCCCGTGCTTCCTTCGGGTGGCATGGCAGCTAGGTAATGAAAGGGTATTATAGCTGAGCGATTAATTTTAGATGGCTGGTTGACTGCTCAGACCAACGACGCAGGACACTTGACAAGAGTTTAGAGCGTACGTACTGCTATAATGTATACCAGCTTCACAAAGAATCTGTGAAATTCTGAGGGGGCAGATTTCCTCCTGGGCTTCATTTTTTGTACGAGCACGAGGCACGACACGCCGTCGACACCAGGGCATAGAAAACCTCGTCAGCTATAAACAGACCATATTGTTTGTCTTAGCCACGCTTGCTTCTGTTATGAAGCGGGAAACCAGGCCAACTGGTAAACGAATTGGGTGAGAGGTAGTTTCGTGGAAAATGTGCGTGTCTGATACGCATATAGACGATAAAAAAGGCACTGGTTGAAATTCAAACGGTTTCATGGCCGTGTGGTTAGTCTTCCCGGGCCATAGAGCATCGAAAAAGGAAATCCGCACTGTGTACAGGTAGTCCGTTGTTCATTTATTGGTGGTTTATTCGGAGGAACAGGAAGAATCGTTTCGTTGAACAAATACACCAGACATTCTGAAATATAACTAGTCAGCTTTGTCTGACTAGTTATATTGGCCAGTTGTATGGCTCAATGGCTACAGCGCGAACTCGCTGACCGGAAGGTCCGTGGTTCGAACCCAACTTCTGCATCTCGACTTCTCCGGTCTAGGCTTGGGTAACCTGGCACTATCCCAGCCCTTGTGTTTCCTTCAGGTGGCATGGCAGTTAGGCACCGAAAGGATTCTTCAGCTGAACGATAACCAGCTCTGTTTGTTTTAAAGGTGGGACAGCAAGTACCACTCTGTAAAGTTTATGCGACTAAATTAGTTGTTTTCCACAGCCAGAATGATTAATGCTCAAAACTCAAAGATGCCAGACTTTACAACCACACTTCAGCTAACTTCGTCTCAAGACTCATTATGTCCGCCCCTCAATTGCGGGGGCGTAGGTAAAATTTTCCGTCTCGGCTGAATATCTTCCATCGACAGATTTTGCACTCACAACAGAAGATTTTGAGTTGGAAAGGCTTTGAAAAACGCACTTTCGCAATGGATCAACATCATCTGACAGAAAGAAGTTCCATTCCAGTGCTACTCTAGTAAAGCAAAGGAAGTAAACATCACTTGACAACCACAGATGCACCAGCCCGTAGATATGTGTGGGTGAGTTCCCGATACGACTGCTACTCAACCGCTTCACTGCCAAAGTTATCGAAGCACACATCCCCGAAGAACAATACGGTTTCTCTGCTGTTCGTAGTACAATTGGACACTTGTTACACGAGCGCTTCAGGAAGAAGCCTCCAGGTGCCACATGCTCTTGTTGTATGACTTTGACTCTGTTAACCGAGAAGTACTGTGGACAGCTTTACCCAAAACTTGGGAACCTTACCAGAACTCTACATGACCGAATGAGAGGAAAGATGCAGAAAAATGGATGGACATCGAGTGATTTTGATATCTTTACTGATGTAAAGCAGGGATGTCTCCTTATCCCGCTCTCTTCAGCCTGTACATAATGTCCAGCAAGGAAGCGTTTTTTGTGAACGATGAAGTTATCAGATAGCTACACGTGCGACAGTGCTAAAAAGGACCGTCCGTAACCATCGTCGTATAAAACAAAACAAAACGAAATGCCCTAATAAATTGAACACTTTGATGTGCTCACCCTCAATCATCACTACCATATAAACCACATCAAGTCAAACCATGGCTAAAGGCATAACTACATGCTAGTGTAGTCTGGGTTCGGTTTATTAGTAATGCAAACTCCCAGTCTGTCCAAAGCGGACACTGTTGGCTCCAATCGCTAGGCTATTTCCATTTGTCTGTGCAAAAGACCCATTTTAACATCCTGAACATTCCAGAGTGCTAGGCCACCAAAGTTGCTCGAGGTGACTCTCTGTGACCACCGTATTACGATTCGGACCGAGTAATGGCTGACAAAAGTTAGTCACGTGTGTGTTGGGTGAGTCTCATAAGTGATGTGGGCCCCCAGCAACCTGTCGCATACATTATAGGCCTCAGATGTTCAGCTGTCCCCAAATGACTTGGAAATTGTGGGCCACTAGTTGGGCGTGTTGATGGCTTCAGAACTGGTCCCTCCTGATCACCTTACAGTCTTCTTTCCTCAGGATTACGCTAGATACAGGACGCTCCAGTTGGTTGCACATACGGCTCAGCGCAAACTGCACGTGCGTTGACTGTTATGCAAGGGGGCTCAATGGCGTATTTCGATGTGACACGCAAATCCGGAAACGGATGTCGGCACACCACGTGTTGTTACCAATTGATATTGCTATATCACATAAAAAGTGATCAGCATCACTCTTCATCAACCAAGCGTAGCTTAAATGGGTGCTGCTCGATTCTGCGGGCATATGCTTCCCGCTCGAAGTCCTATACTGTATTCCGGCTTTGCAGCATAGGTTCAGGCGCTTTCAGATGGGTTTGCAAAAAGCCTCTGGGATCCCAAACGGCTTATATTTAGCGTTCAAGTGGTCAGTCTCACTGGAAACATAAGTCAGCACAAGTTAATTAGGCCTCTTTGCAGGAATTAACTAAAACAGGGCAGCAAAGCATGAATGCTTTCTCCGGATAGGGACTTCAGAAATCAACAAAAAAGTAATTAGGAAAATCTACAGGCATGGCTCAATCACGCAGTCGATGTCGCTCCTGGAACAGGACTCCAATGCACAACTACCCCGAACAACCACAAGATATTCAACCCAATGCAAGTCAACAACAGTTCAGCCAAGGAATGGGGGCAAACTAACATCTTCATTGAGCGGTTGCCCCAGATAGTTATTCTATTGTAAGCGGTCAGCAATGAAAGTAGATTATAATGGAAACTCAGCAGCCCACTACTTACAACTTAAGACTTCCACAATTCGATGGCGTAGAAGATAGGGAGAAACGTCCATAAATGGATATTACTTAGAATTACCAATTTACAAACAACCGAAAAGAGAGAAAGAGCTCTAAAGTTTGCAGAAAACCTACCTGGTCTCCCACGGGATCCAGTGTTCGTGTCAATGGAGGCCCATCGGGCATCCGTTCAGGATGAGGACGGGAGGGTGACAAAGGTCGGCTTGAAGGTGCACCGGTGTTGTTTCCGGGAGAATGCGATAAGAGTCCGCCACCAACCGGACTCGTCCCGGATATGCCTGAGATGGGGGTACTCGGAGTGGTGGAATCAATACCAGTTGCAACGTAAAAATTGTTCACTTCTTCCGGGTTTAGTACCGACCCAAAACGCCTGTGAACATGAGCAAAAAATAAAGGTACCGATTGGTTATAACCTGGTAACGGAAAATACGAACTACTAGAATGCACAATAAAAAACGCATTCCGTGAAATCAGTTCAGAGGATTTAACGATACTATGGCTGGTTTAAAAACGAGCGATGTCTATAAAAATTCGAGAGGTAGTAAGCACAGAGTCTTTCTACAGAACGGACGACATGTGAGCCGATCGGAGTCAGGGATTATCTGCCTTGACTCAATCGAACAACTTATTGTGTGGTTGATGCGGGGGAAGTCATTGGGCACATAAAAACGGATGTTCAAAATCGTATCAGCGGTTAGTCTGTCGTATGCCAGCCATTTCTTAGAAAAAACGTCATGCATGACAAAGATTATCCTCGGTTACTGGAAAGTCTGCTCAAGTAGAATAACCCAACTCTTTACCGAGCATTCTCAAATCTAGCAATGTAATTCCGGTGACCTAATTAGGCTCGGACAGTGGAAAGTCGTGGAAACTGCGGACCTGGAGACCGACGATGTCCGAGTGCTGTCGGCGACGAAGCTGGTAGGAAAATTAAATTGACACTGTAAAAGCATTCAGAAACACGCACTGACCACCACTTACTTGTTATCGATGATTAGGTGATAGGCCACACAAAGGTGGTCACTAGGATCATTGTTGATCAGGGCGGCAAAAACTTCACGTTCGGTTACGTTACAGGCCTGACAAACTTCATAGACAGCCTCCTGTTAGAGGGGAATGGAAAAGGAAAGGCTTACACAGAAGGGGTTGAAATGCGCACGATTTGTACCACCTGAATAGCTTGATAATAACAGTAGGTGAGGTGTGACAGCAAGCTGCTCTTGTTTGCAAATCAACAAACATTTTTAATACCAACAAAATGCCACGCACCAAAGTCAAAGAGCAAAAACGTAAATCAAGAGGAAAAATAATTAGTAAACGGCGGAGTTTGTTTGCATGGGATATTTGGACGGACCACTCACCTTATCGATTATGGAGGCGTCCTCATCCCGTTCTTGCGGAAAAAGATGATTGGGAAGATCTACGACAAACCAGGGATGGCGTCGAATCTCCTCGATTGTGGCACGCTTGATTGGATCTACGGTGATCATGCGTCTGAGCAAGTCCCGAACCTGGAATAAAAACCGACCATGTCCGCTGCCATGTAGATGAAGGGCAACTGTAAAAACCTCTAGCTCGCAAAAACGGTTGAAAAAACTACATCTGACGTTAATTCGTCAGGACCAAAAGACAACTGTCACTTGATAGTACAAATCGGATGCCGAAGTAAGTCAGTTATGTCCTTACTTAGAATACCACTTACTGCAGTTGGTAAGGTGTTCCCCTTTATGGGGAACCACAAAACCAACCTGTGGACATCCCCAGAAATGTTGCTGCAGTACTGTCTCAGACCGGTCCCAAAATTACTTGTACCACAAGAGATAAGGTGCCTCCTCTGTTTGAGATGCTTTTAAGACGCGTTGTCTATTCCACCCGGTGGAAAAGTAGTTACCACGCACACACCAACTTCCAATCAAAAATGATGGTGTTTGGTTGCTCGGAGTGCAAGATAGTTGGCATTCAATTAGCCATTTCAACTGCCCCCTTGGATGCCGTAGACGCTAATCGGTACCGTTGAATAAGTGCACAGTCACGCTTTAGGTCTACCGGGAGGCCGGTAACGCCGTCCTCGTTCAAATCGGCGAGAACAATAGCAGTACATGCTTGTCCACATTTGAAGACGTCGGCGCTACTGATAAGCTTCCTCATTGACCTTTAGGACCTCATGCAAATGCAACCAAATGCACCTTTAGTCTGACCTTCGACGCCGGCCCGTTGACCGCTATGCCCTGAAGGCTCTATGGTCGACTGCTCCCTAGAACGATTAAGCTAAGTGTAATCGAGTAAGAAATAAGCGACAAACAACCGGCTTTATGTGATCAGATTTAAAAAGGTGAAACTCAGGTGCACAATATTTTCAAAAGTAAGTGGTACGTATTTATTTACGGTACTCGAAAGAACCCGAACACTAAAGGAAATTTATTTGAGAACATCAACCTTGAAGTCTATAGGCGGCTCTTAGAAGCATATTTAAAATCCTGTAGGTCGCAGGATCCATACTGCAAACAAGGCAATGCGAATTGCTGCGCAAAGAAAGCGAGCAGAATTTCAAACAAGATCACGACGGTTGTAGAAATTTTGGGAGCTTAGTACAAGTTCTCACGCTCTCAACGGAGAAAGCGCCGAGGTTCGGAGCGGAACCGTAGCTAGATGGCTGGTACATTTGCCGAAGTCAGGTGAAGTCTACCGAACATATGATGTTTACTATCCTGAAGAAACGCGCTCATCTCAGGGCTTCTCCTCAAAAAAAGACTCGTTCATATAGAAGGTATAGGGAAAGTAACAAATAAAAAAAATATCGACCAATAGTTACGGTGTCGTGCAGTGCTGCTGGGAAAAGCTCCTGATATTGACGGCGAGGAAAAATAGACCATCGGAGTTCCTCAAAGACTTCAAAATGGACACAACTGGTGTGCAATACGAATAAAACGGAAGTGCATAGATGACTCGGACTATTTTTGGAGCCTGGTCTCACACAGACAATGAGGGAAATTGGCGAAATGCACTAATTGCAACTCAAGTTGATGTTAACAGGAGACTCATATGAATCCCAGCTGAATCACTCGTTTACACTACTTTTCAATTGAATGTCCTGAACAAAGGCCTCCTCATGTTCCAGCTAATACGATATTCTAGAAAACGCAGTATATTTTCTTGATGGTTGCTGAAAACTTTTCCACACCCCACGATCGGTTCCGTTCTTCTTGGAACCCATCAGGTAGGCGCAGTACCCGAGCTTACGCCAACCTTATGTTCTAATTGAACACCAAGTTATGCGCAGTCGGCGAAATACACTCATCTCCAAATCAAGTTGATCGTGTTTTGTACCATTACACTTGCTTCTTTGTTGTTCCATACCAAGTAAAGCAACACGAGGAAAATTTGTAACCATGTGGTCAAAAGCTTCTCAGGAGAAACGCTTTCGAGAATAGATGGATTTTAGCCTGTACAGAGATAGCAGGCTATTCTGGAGGTTGGAATGTGTTTAGATCAAATGACAACGCATACCTGATACAAGGTTGCGACAATTCATCTTTGCAAGTAGAAGATCTAAGGCGTCTTCAAGTCTTCGGCCACTGATCTCACAAAACTCTAACCGGAATAGGCTACCATCAATGAAGTTGCAACAAGATGGTTGGGGAACGCGCACTTGTTGAAGCGGTGCTTCAATTATGGAAAGCTAGAAAGGTCGGTTCGAGTTGCCTCCTTCAGAAATAGCGTTCCGTGCCAAATTAAGAGTGGCGCAAACCAAGAGGTGGGCGGGGCGATGTGGCTCAGTGGTTAGAGTGCGAATTTACTGAAAGGAAGGTCCGTGGTTCGAACCCGACCTCTGCTTCTAGACTTCCCCTGTCAAGGCTTGGGTAACCTGGTAGTATCCCAGCCCTCGTGCTTTCTTCTGGTGGCATGGCAGTTAGGCACCGAAAGGGTGCTACAGCTGAACGACGACGAAGACGTGCGCAAAGTATGAATTGACATAAGGAAATGAGAGATTACGAAAATCCTAAGTGAGGTAAGCCTTCCAGGATGGGATCAACATCATCGTCCCTGTGATTGGCTGGCAGTTAACTGCCATTAGTAGCGTTCTTGATGGTGACACACTAGTGTCCCTACACTGCTTCTGTTAAACAGTTGAAGAATGAATGAAGAAGTCTCTTTGGAGCTACGGAATAGTTGGGAGTTTTGCTCTGAGTACGTGTATTTCAACTGGGACGAGATAAAAAAAAACCTACCCCGGGGCTGAGTGTTTCTGGGAGATGGAAGTACCCAGCCTTTATCTTTTTGAACAACGTCGGGATGTGTTCATCATCGAACGGCAAGGTGCCACACAAAAGGGCGTATAGGATCACACCACAAGACCAAACGTCAACCTCAGGTCCAGCATACAATTTGCCTGAAATCACTTCAGGTGCAGCATAGTTCGGTGAACCACAAGACGTTCGCAGGAATTCCCCATCTTGCATCATGTTCGATAAACCTGAGGTTTTCAAGAGAGAAAACGACAGGAATATAGTGATGATTGTATAATGTAGGAATGGACGGAAATAAAAACCTTATAGACGTATTTAAATGTGCACAGGTGCTTACTACGCATCAACACATTCATGTGGTATCAATTGGGAAATCTTGTGAAGAAACTGATTATTCTACTATTCAATAACAACTAATGCCTCGAACGGAGTAAAAAAACACATGTAGTGCCACTGTGAAAGATAAGTCAATGCTACCGACGCAACTCACAATGAGCAACCTGCATCAAGTTTGGCTGTATATGCAAAACATGAAATAATTACGGCTTTTTGGAGCATTCGGTTTGCATTCCCTCAAATAGTCACAGTTGGTTTTTAAAACGTTGTATCACACTATGTCAGTGCGATACAGCGCACACACATGTTTGATAGGCGAGGCATTTACACTCTGTTCAATAAGCCAAAGAACTGTGTATCATCACCAGAGAGCAATATCACTGTTGATACTGGTGCTTCACTGACGTACAACCACAAAGTTTATCTAATTATATTCAAAGCCTTAGAGTGAAAAGAAGAGTAAAGAGTGGGTGAGGGAGAGGACCTGGTGCTGGCCTATCACAAGCATTCCGAGGTGTCTATAACACTAAGCGTTCAGATAGAATCCGCCACGATTAGATGACACCTGCCCTCTAGCGTAGCAGTGATTACAGAGCATTACGAGAAATTTAGCGCAATGAGTAACCAAGACGTAAGTTGATCTTTACCCAGTGAACTCAAAGGCCGAGTTGAAGTGCATGAGAAGCATTAAGGAACCTTTCACATGGTGTCTTCTAAATGTGGAGGATGCCCCCTAACCTTGGGGATTTTCAACTTCGCGTCCACAACAGCATCCTTCGGCCAACCTGAAGAGTAAGGGGTTCAAAAAACGACGATGACGATGAAATCTTGGTTTCTGAACCAGACAGTCTTCATTCAGCAGCAGATCCTTCGTCCCCGTTTCGATTATGGGGAAGTGGTGACTTATGGCGTTATATTATATACAGTTTGACATTTTGCGATTCAGTAAAAGCAACAGCTAAAAACTACGTGCAATTGGTGCCGCAACTGCCACAGTTCACTTATAGTAAAACTGGACAAGAGCCATTCATCAGAACTCACTCAGGATGATACTGTGAATGAGGGCCTGTTCCACTCTCGGCTACCAAAGCCGGAATGGGCGGCTGTAAATCGAATGTAATATCTTGGATTCACGGACGTTGGCAGGTACGAGTAACGCCTGCTACTGGCACTAATTTTTCTTTAATCAAAATCGTTCCTGGGTCCCATTAAGGGAGGTGAAAGTTGACAGTTTTAGTCTAATGTCCCACTTACAGCCCACTTACATCACTGCCCAACTTGGCGAAGTCTCACGTGGTTCCCCATTTCTAGCCGGCTATTCACTTAAAAAACAGACGTGTATGCAAAAACCGTGGAGAAAAACCGTTCTGCTCTCCTAGGCGATTTTAAGGTACATCGCCACCTTCAGACGTAAAACGGCGGGCATGCTGTACAGTGACTATCGCTGCCACAGTTTCGCTCGTCGATGATTTGGAGAGGTAGTAGATAGCTAGATAGTGGAGGGGGTAGCTGATGTAATTGATGCGTGAATAGAGGGGTATCAGTGGGCTTTTCATTGGGGAGATCGGCAGGGGAAGTTGTGTATCAAAGGCAACCGCTTGGATGCATGCACGCCATCGAGTACGTGACTGGGCCAAATCCGTCAATGTCTCCGGCCACTGATGAGTCCCATCTCGGGGTCCCTATTCAAGGAGACGCAAATTATCAGCATTGATGAGTTTTCTGGTAGTGGCTTCCGAACTTCACTGTCGAGTCATTGCTTGACCCCCCTGGATCGTTCCCACCCTCCACAGGGTCGTGCAAAAGAGCTCTCCGAGGAAGTTCGTCGGCTGGAGTACGTGACCAAACCAGCGCAACTTATGGAGTGTGATCAGTTCATCTATGCAGGTCCAGTTGTTTCTTCCAAAAATCATTAGATGTACTTCAGCATTGCTGATCCGGTGTTCCAGCAGACTCCAGCAACACTCCGAAGATATCGACGGTCAAACACCGAACGTTTCTTCAAAGCACTCAGCGGCCAGGTTTCTGACCCATACAACAATATGGCGTGTACCGCAGCATCGTAAACTTGACCCTTGATAGATAGGTTGATGTAACATCTGCGCACTGGTAATGCAGGTTCACAAAAGCTGTTCTGGTATTCCCAATCCGAATGGAAATATCGTCTTTGGCTAGACAACCGGGACTGATACAACTGTCCGGATAAACAAATTCGTCTACTGCCTCAATCGGCTCATCCGCGTGACGCCCGTGTTGAAACTCCCCCGCCCCCGGTCTTGTAGCGGTATTCTACATTTTGTAGATGTGAATGGCATACCAAACCGTGAGGCAGAAATATATACATTATTTAGTGTGGTCTGCATTATAATATAATATAATAATATAAATCCAGGAGTTATGTCGTCTACATACTCGATACCTATGAGCGAACACCCTCGGACCACTTCGACCCCATAGGTAATGGAGGCGGGTGAGTCTCCACGGTCACATTATTGACGAATTTGAAGGGGAAGATGAAAGAGAACATCACTTGATGCAGTGAACTCAGGAGACCGCTTCCAGTAGACTTTTACGCAGCCACGGGAGTCGGTGTACAGTTCTTTCCAGAAGGCCAAAGATTTATGGGGGACACCTTTGCTCCATAAAGACTGCCATAGTGTTCGACGATCAACAGAGTCAAGGGTAGTTCCAAGTTAAGAAAGACTACCATTGTCAGTTGTTGGAAGTTGTTCGAGAACCTGTCGGAACTCGAGATGGCTGTGATTAGGGTGCGAACGCACTGATCGGAAGGTTCGTGGTTCGAAACTAACCGCTGCATCTCACCTGCTCCTGTGTAGGTTTGGAAAACCTGACATTACCTCGGCCCGCGTGCTTCCTTCGGGTGGGCGAGGTGGCTCAGTAGTTAGATCACGAATTTACTGACCAGAAGGTCCGAGGTTCGAATCTGACCTCTGCATCTCGACTTCCCCTGTCTAGGTTTGGGCATCCTGGCAATATCCCAGCCCTCGTGCTTCCTTCGGGTGGCATGGCAGCTAGGCACCGAAAGGGCGTTAGCTGAACACAGGTTGAAAATGTTATCGATGCATCTTCTTGCAGAATGGAACCCAGCTTGTTTTACACGGATCTGTCTCCCTCTGGGTTCAGTCAACCTTCGATGCCACAACTACCAGGGTAGTGCCACGACTGTTTTCACAGCGTCCGTATGCCCGTGACCATACACTCGTATGCTGCTGCTTTTCATTGCGCTTTTCTGGTGTGCGCAAAACGCGCACACCTCGCTTAGCCACTGAGAAGCTAGTGGACCCAGAAGTCAAACGAAACTATCAGAACCAGCTCCTCGAACGCCTGCCGGACGGTACGGCGTCGGATATAAACGGCCGCTGGGAAAAGATATCCAGAGCGCTACTCAAAGCCGGAAAGTCTGTTTGCGGTACAATCCAGCCAACCTCATCCAAACATTGGATCTCTGATAAGACTGTGTCCTTGCTGGAGACCCGGCGACTGATCCCTCCTGGCCGCAATCACAACTCCACCCGACGCATCATCCGACGCCAGGTGAAACTGAGTATCCGTGCAGACCGAGAAGCTTGGTGGAC
>SJOL01005865.1:481064-491597 GCA_004794785.1 Opisthorchis felineus | reverse complement strand
TATGGTTGTACGGCAGTGAATCATCACTGTCAACACTGATGTTGCTGTCCTTGATGATGATGTGTGCCCGCTTGAAGATAGGAATGACTGTCGACGTGGCACATTCTGTAGGCATTTTCTCTTCACTCGGGGGCGAGATGGCTCAGTGGTTAGAGCGCGAATTTACTGACCGGAAGGTCCGTGGTTCGAACCCGACCTCTGCCTCTCGACTTCCCCTGTCTAGGCTTGGGCAACCTGGCAGTATCCCAGCCCTCATGCTTCCTTCGGATGGCATGGCAATTAGGCACCGAAAGGGTGCTACAGCTAAACGATTTTTTTTCTCTTCACTCCATATAAGTTTTGTCAGATGGGTAACCGAGTGTTCTCCTCCTTCTCTGAAAAGTGGAGGGTAAAAACCGTCCGGTTCTGGTGCCTTCTCACGTCTTAGCAGGAGTATTTCGTACCTTATTTCTTCTTCCGACGGGCATTAAGGTTTAGATTCCATTCGCTCGCATCTACTGTCTCCAGGGGCGGTGTTGCAGGAAGCCAGCTGAACTGTTCACCGAAGTGTTCGGTCCATCTTCCCAATCATTATTTTTGTGAATGAATTATTGAGCCGTCTTTTCTACCTATCGTTCAATCGTATTAGGTGGTTCATAGCACGGCTTTTTCCGGTGGTAAAGGCCTTCTCCGTCTCCTGAGCTTCCATTATCCAGCAAAAAGCTCCCGATCTTCTCCTGGAATTTTCACTGGTCGGCGCTTGAAGGATCTGCATGTACCATCATACTCGCTGCCTGCTGGTGCGGAGTTGTCAGCATCCATCAGTACTAGTGATCTCGTCGATAATCAGTGGTCATTCGATCGTATCGAAGAAGCTGGACAGGCAGCATAGGACGTCACTAGCATAGCTCCTTTTACGTGACATCATATTGTTTGACCCACGTGCTCGTTAGTGGTACCGTGTTGGTTAACTGCAGAGGGTAGTTGAGCTAGGTTAGATCAGCATTGTTGAGCTATAGCAGTTACCCAAGGATGACTTGCAAAAGCCTGAAGGAAAGCGAATTACCAGGCGCGTCCGCACTATAGCGTAATCGGAATCAAGTTGCGTGCCCCAGAAGGAACAGTAGTCTTGAATTGTGGCTCCCCACCGGTGGCTGGTAGCCACGTGACCCAAATGAGTTTACGGTTGAGTTGCACTTGGTGGACGCCGGGTTACACAGTGCGTGCGTTTATGTTGAAAATTCGTACTGCCAAGAAACAGTTGGTGGTCAGCACACGGCTGGAGTAGCTTCCCGTTGTCTGTGCGGCGAGCATCGACCCCGGATTGACCGTCAAGATAGGACTTCGAAGAGCTCAGACGACCGGCTTGGGCATTCATATCGTCTACACGGATAATAACGCGTGCTTCTTGCTTGAGAAATGAACCCAGATAAATCTCGATAGAAAGTATCCTTCTCAGAGTCGGAACTGCAGTTCGTTGGGGCATATGCCGACTCTACAAACAGACACTGGTTTTTATGGTGGGTGGCGCTGAACTTAATTGAGCTAGCTAACGGAACGCCGCAAAGACGACGGTTCGCTGGAATCCAATCCAGCAAAGCGCACTCAGCACTGAAACTGAGTGCAACTTCCACACCATGTATTCCACGAGTCTGGTCATAATGGATTACCTTCAACTTTAAGAGAGTACAAGATCTGGATAGACATCGCCTGTTTTCCAATTCGACATAGAGTAAGGACGTTGAAAGCTCCTACGTAGAAAGCATCTCGTGATTTTAGAAGTGTCGTTTTGTTTGGTGCTAATCGGCAGCGGTTATATAACTGAAAATCAAATGACCCAGCGAAGTTTGCTTGTGGGGTGGGAAGGTATTCGGGAGGGACATCGGTGGAAAAAGAACTGTGCGCGCAAACGATACTTCCCGGTTGCCCAAGCCGAAGAGGGTTTACTTGAGGTACCTTACCTTGAGCCTCTGCCCCACGGGGTAGCGGACAGTAAGATTTTTTTGGCGGACTCTGATTGGGACCGAAAACATGATAATCTTAACTACTTTGTTGCAGGGGACTGGTCTAGCCCAAGGGCGCATGGAATAAGGCATAGAAGTCTCACTCCTGATGATGCCCCACATAGCTGATCAGTTTGGGGCCACATAAGTCTCTTGGAAAGGTTTATTTGATCTCGATAGTATTGGATTAATCACCCGCGGTCACGGTCAACCGCTGGACGATCAGAGTGTGATTTTTAGGGAGAACCTTTTTTAACCTTTCCTCGGGGAGGGCAGTATCGCCCCTTCCATAGATGTGGACATGCTGGTCGCGCGAAAGAAACACCTTACTGTCTCCACAATCTCATCACAGAGGACAGAAGAATTTATCTCCAAACCGCCTCCTAATACGATTAGTGGCAGCAGGGTTCTCCCTGCTCCTAGTTTCATTGATCCTTTTAGCCTTCCCGGCATGGTCACACGTTATTCCATTCAGTGTAACCCATGGGATCGTTGCAGCACTCAAACCCGAACATTACGTCAAGGTGGTAGCTTTGGGTCGACCATTTTGTATTGACACCATCGAGCACTACACGACATACTTCGAATTTTCAGAGGATTTTCAGCGTTTCTGATTAGGGTCGAAGGGACAGTGGCCGTTTATGGCTCATAAATTTGGCAGGTATGGTCAAAAACGGTAATTCTGTGGATTTTTTGATCAAGTAATCTTTATTGCATTCGATTCAAATTACATACCGCTAGGTTTGACCTTTTCCCTCCTTCCCATAGCACGCATCGTCAGGCATATTGGTTTTTCCGAACATCAGCGGGATTGCCCAGTATGTTTGCTAACTCCACTCAACACACAAGCTCAGCGCGCGGCATACAGACCTCAACCAGCCAGTCCGGCCAAGACTAGATACGTCCTTACGGCAGTGAAGCATCAGTGTTGAACACTGATGTCATGCTGTCGATGATGATGATGATGAGATACGTCCTGTCCTGTGAGGTGTTCAGTCATGTGAGGAGAATCACATGGAACCCAGCCACGAAAGCACGGAGATACAGTGGCGTTTAGCTTAAAATCAGCTGCTTTCGTTTCGCGTTGCCATGTCACGGCCTGACCCTCGCGAACCCTTAGGAAAGTCTAGGGAAGTCGCTAGAAAGCAGGACTTTCCTTTGGAGACGGTAGCATAAGGCCCGACAAGACTAACCTACCTTTCAAGCGACCGCGAAATATTATCAGACACTCATACGCCATCTGGTGGCAGGCATGCTGCAGCCAACTTAGGCCGACGATGCCACTAAACTAAATTAAATAAACGTTTAGCTGTACCACCCTTCCGGTGCCTAGCTGCAACGCTTCCCGAAGGAATCATGAGGGCCGGTAGGCAAGTTCGCACCTTAACCCCTGAGCTATCTCGAGCTACAGATGTTATAGTTAGGGTAGATTTTGTACATGCATGATCGTCATGCAAGTCCATCAATCCAGATCCATAATCTAAGGTACATTGGTTTCTCTCCGGATATTGTCGAAACTTAGGTTCCTTACTCCCTGAAGCGTTCATTGCACAGTGGTGTCTGCGAGAAAGTGGACGTGGATGGAAAGGGAAAACGACCCTGCCGAACTTCGACAGCTTCGGGGAGAAATCTGGATAGTTCATCCCAACCCTAACTCAGCCAGAAGTTTAGAAACAATGTCACTAACTTAAGAGAAATTCCTCTTCATCCAAATGGATGTAGTAAGGTCAATCCATCCACGGAATCGAATGCGCCTTTAAAGTTAAGGAAAACTGAGATTGCTGATCGGCGATATGCATGGCACTACTCACGCACTTGAGGTAACGAGGTGTGATCAATGGTCCTACCTAATGGTCTCTAACTTGCTTCCCACATGCTGAGATTCAAAGTCGCAACACGTGTGAAGTCAGTAGCCGCGTACCGGAAGGGAGCAGCCCCAAGCCCCTGTGGTTGAAGCAGTCTCTTTGGGTACTCTTTTCGAATAAGGGTACAAGTGATTGGCCTTCGTTGGCAGAAACGCACCCAGGGTCACGGATGAGTGAGGACAACTTAGTCAAAGCCAGACACAGCAACTCGCCACCATCCTTGAATGACGCTGATGAAAGCTCATCCGGCTGTGGCTCGACGGCATTTAGGATAAAAGGGCACATAACTTCAGACACTGCAGGAGTTATGAAGCCACAGGTCCCGCTGGGGCTGAAAATCTACAAGAGCAGCTCATTAGTCGGTTGGCACAAAAGTCCGCAAGTTGAAGGCTTTCTTGAAAACAGGGGAGCGAGCCTTGAAAAAAGGATGAGAAGTGAAGTATTAGCGGTGGTGCGGTGCCACTAAATGGGGTGATGGATTGGGGGATAATGGAAAGTGAGAGCACCAGCGGTGGTTTGGTTTCAGTTACCCTGCCTGTCGTATGCAGCATTTAAGTCGACCCATAGTGTCACCACACAACGGCCGGTGTGACATTAGATAATTTGTACACGTTGAGGACGTGATTGCGTGTGGGTTGAGATATCGTCAGGGCGCCAAAAAAGTACACCGATGGGATATTAAGGCTCTTAATCAGAGCGGTGCTTCAAAAACCCAACCGTAAAGCAGCAGTGATCAGCCTGCGACCGCCAATTCGCGCTTTAACCACTGAGCCACCTCGAGCTCTATCAACGGATAGCGGGGCTCTATTCGTGACCGTCAATCTTTTGGACCACTCTCATCGATCCAAACCATGCTATCATCCGGCGTGAACTTCGAAGAGATTCTTCGGGGAGACCTAATAAACGAACTCCTTTTTTAGCCATCCAGATTGCCTGGACGAGTGTCTGGAGGTGCAGGAACCTCGGAATGATTGTAGTAAGCTAGCACTGAATCACTTCCCTGTCAGCCTTTATTCTTTTCTTCACAATAAGGCTTTCAAATAAATCATGGTTGTAAGGCAGCGAAGCATTGGTGTCGAAAACTGTGCTGTCCATGATGACGATACCTTTTAGCCATCAAAAAAAATATATAACCCACGGATTAAACAGTCTTATATGACTGGCCTCAAGAGCCGCATCCACGGGAGATGTCAATCGCTAGTGGGACGAGATAAGCACTACCATTCATATGTCGGGCGAGATGGCTCAGTGGTTAGAGTGCGAATTTACTGACCCGAAGGTCCGTGGTTCGAACCCGACCTCAGTATCTCGACTGTTCTCACCTTGGCAGTTCTCACCTGACAGTATCTCAGACCTAGTGCTTCCTTCAGGTGCCATGGCAGCTAGACACCAAAAGGGTGTTACAGTTGAACCATTATTATTATTTTCGGGGAAGTCGATGTGTAGTATTCCTGAAGGCTCACCAAATAAGGATCATCATCACCATTATCACTGACAGTAACACCAGAGGAGAACACTGGTGCTTCACTATCGTACAACCATGACAATTTATTTCACTAGTCTTATGATGGAAAGGAAGAAATGGGGCAGGGAGGGTGACCTAGGGCTAGCCTACAACAAACATCCGAGGTGCCTATACGCCCAACACCCGGTCGGCCGCCATATCGTTCAGTGTCCCTAGCCGAGCACAGGGAGGGTTACGTTGACCCATTATTGAAGGCGAAAAGCACCGACAGCACCCAAACTTTTCTTAACATCCTTCACTCCTTTCTGTCATGTCATATCGTGTCCATCTCTAGGTTTCCGCCACTCTGAGGTAGGTACGATTAATACCGTCAACCAAAGCTCCTCGTCAAACAAGCTGTTAGAAATATTGATACTTCCGGCAAACACCATGGCATCTGCACTTTCGAAGAACAGTTCGCCGTGCATGTTCCGACCCCCAGATTAGAAGAGACTGTGTTCATGAAGCGTCCTTACACCGGCCAGGTTGTACGAACCTTTGAGTGCCAGAGTAATATAGGAAATGCTACAAGCGAAATCCGAAAGGATCCATTTTTGGCTGCCGCCTTAGGCAGTTTCGTTGGCTTCGGTTAGATGGACCATCCGTAAACGTCTCTACCGCGTTCAGGTACTCGGGAAGATGACGGTTGAGAAGCTGGTCCGTATCATCCGAGTTGTCAAAAGAATATCGCCAAAATACACGAGGAAAGGCACTAGAAACACAAACGAGCAGAAATCAATGAAATGATTCAATAAAATGAAAAGTGCAACGGTCCATGGTAGCAAGCTGTGGAATATATTGAGCTGTGTGGGCCTACACTCTACCATTGATACGAATGAAAGGGGGAAAATGAGCAAAGTCAACAGAACGAGGCTGACTGAGTGGTGAAGGACGATCCAACGATAAAACTCAGTCCGCGGGACTTTTAAACAGCATGCGAACATTTGCCAACCCGTAGCTCGGTGGGCGAAAAGCCATCTCAACTCGGTTTCTAGTAGCGAGTAACACAGATCCTGTGTAATAAGGAAGGTGATACCCCTAAGATAAGGGCTTACGCGAGGACTACCGACGTATTGGTGGGGCTTGATGCTTACTTATATCACGACTAGTCAAAGTGTTTGGAACAACTCGGTAGAGTTGAACGAAACTGGCTCCTAACCAATTTTATGCCGATCTCAGCTAGTTGTGAAACCTAAAGGGCAGATGGGAATATAGTAACGTGTTTTTAGGCGACAAAAATGCTCAAACAAGGATGGCTAAATTTCTTCCAATCTGCTATTGCACAAGGGAACCCCAAGCTTCATCACCTAGCCAAATAGTCAGGTCCCACCACCTCTAGCCTCATA
The DNA here is from genome assembly GCA_004794785.1 of Opisthorchis felineus. Lineage (NCBI taxonomy): Eukaryota > Metazoa > Platyhelminthes > Trematoda > Opisthorchiida > Opisthorchiidae > Opisthorchis > Opisthorchis felineus. The sequence continues at coordinate 484,900 of SJOL01005865.1, read as the reverse complement.
TGCGCCTTTCTGTCACGAGTACAGCATTTTGAACGGCAAATGTATGGAATGAAATCCTGTATTTGTAAACAAAGCTGAGGGCCAAGCTAAATCGCTTCTGGGTGCTCGCTCCTCCGGTGAAAGCTGTCAAAGCGGTATCCTGCCTTCCCCCATTTTTCAGGTGAGCCGAAGTCTGATGAAACTGGCTTAGAAAGCCTGGGTAAATGACTCGGTCCTGTTTGTCAATCCCCAAATCACTGGCATCCCAAGTGTTAACCGGCCAACCTATCGTCACACGATTTCAATCAGTGGATTTGAACCATTCCTCATTCCGTCGTCCAGTCGCCTTGTTATTGATAACCTGGGAGTCGTTCTTCCATCTTCCCGGGGTTATATGTGCCGAATTTCAGTTCCATCACCGCTCTAGCGGGTGTGGATATGAGGTGTGTCACGGAATCCACTTAGATCAAATGCACCAGAGGGCGGTTCCAACCTAACGTCACGCAATTGAGCAGTCGGTGTGCACACGCTGATTGATCGGTCCACCGAACATCAGGCTTCAAGTCAGTCTAGATGACGTGCGTCGGTGACAAATACCTGGAATCACGGCACCGTCGCTGTTTTGCCACCGAAAATAGATAGTAGATTGATTTCACGACGTCCATTCACCAAGGTTCACAGCTCCGCATCTTTGTTCGTACGGCTCTTACTCGATCTGCGAGGCTCACACCTGCCCGGCAATGCTCACACAATGTAGATCCGTGGGACCATGCTGTTTCCCGCGATATACCATGAGAAATAACCACATACCCTATGGCTCATAACCTGTGGCACGAAAAAGCATAGATGCTTACCAAAGTCAGCTATTTTGACGTTGTGATTCGAATCCAATAGTAAATTTTCAGGTTTAAGATCACGATGAACAACCTTATGCCGGTGGCAGTAGGCAACACCAGAGATAATCTGCTGGAAAAATTTCCGTGCCTCTTTTTCTGATAGTTTGCCCGATTTCACGATGAAATCAAACAGTTCACCGCCGCTAACAAATTCCATTATCATGAAAATATCCGTTGGTGTACTGATGACTTGGTACAGTTTGATAATATGGGGATGCCGAAACAGCCATAAATTGAGGATTTCCCGGCGTAGTTTCCCTGCAACATCAAGTGCCTTGATTTTGTCGCGATTGACAATTTTCACAGCAACTTGCACGCCGGTGGATTTGTGTATTCCCACTTTAACTTTTCCAAAGGTTCCTACTCCTAGTGTTTCTCCGATTATGTAGTTGCCGATGCGAACTTCGGGAGCACACTTCGCAGGACGCCTGCCGTCGGTCATTTTTTGGAAAAACCCGGGTTCCCCGGCGCTCACTAAAACAATAGGCTCAACAGACATACACAATAGTAGGAAGCCAGGAGTTCGTAGGCTGTGATAGGACAGCGGTCTACAGTGCTGCGCCATGGAAGCACAATGCTTTTTTTCTGCAAAACCTTTGCGAGTGGAATGAAACTTTTTACGCCAAAATGTTGCATTTTGTTGCATATGTGCTCAGACCAAAAATCATTCTAATTTACTGTCATTTTTCGCGATTTGTTTTAATTAATCTCCGAAAATTTCGGCGCATATTCGACTTTGAACATACTGTGCTATAGCTCCAGAAGTGGCTTCACACACGTTTGTTGAGAAATTGGGGGCCGTATCTTTTTCATCCTTCGCGGCACTTGAGAATGCGTTAGACGTATAAATGAAGCATGACTGTGTGGTAGTTGTGCGTTCATCCAGTAATCGAAGCACTCACGTTACGAATGGGTGTACTACAAATACAGTAGGTGGCCTGCAAGACAAACGGGATGTCGAGGAATCCGAATAGGCTAATAAGCTTGGAGTGTTTCCTAATAAAAAAAACTGTACGCGGCTGTCCAGTGCGGTTTTGTTTATGGAGGCAGGGGAACCATCTCGCAGTCACCTCTTATTATCCTGAACACAACCATAAGGTTGCTGAGTTTATGAACGATCGGCTTCCGGTAACTCGATAGCTAACCGAAGCGCATTTGGGCACCGGCACGGCCCTGCTGAAATATGGAACGCCGTCGCGTGAAGTGCGGCGGTTTGTGGTCGATGAATTCGGCAAGATCCTTACCACTCAGGACATATACAACTACCGCCGGAAAGGTCGACCAGCTCTGTTGGGTAGGAGCCGCGTAGTTAGGTCTTATTGCGGCAGATGATACGCTTTCGTTCCTCTGGAGACCGGACTTGTGCTTGTGCTGCAGTCAGGGGAAGGTCACTATAGCCGCATGTGCTCCTCCAGATGGTAGCAGATAGCGTTGATTCGACCCTTTCCAGATGTAGTTAATGTGGAAGGAACGCACGCGTAAAGCCGTTTTGGGTAATTTTTTTAAAGCACCTAATATTCGGCCTGTAGATACAAGCTGTATACCTCCCATGTAACAAATGGCATGGGCACCGGGTGTCCGGTGATGCATGCCTTCGTGAAGAGAGAACAGTTTACTCCTATGCGTAAGCTGTTCAACTAATTGAGGGAAATGACGAAGGAGCAGCATCAAGGTAAGACTTTCGTCATGGATAAGTTGGCGGCCCAAATCCAAGCTGCAAGAGTCGCGTTCGGCTGTGACGAAATGCTGCGCTACATTCATAGTAGAAAAGCTATCAGGAGGCACGTACCTATCATATAACATTTAGGTATTTTTGGTCACAGACACACTTTGCAAACAGCCACATGGCCCGCTTGGACAATGCCGTAGAGTCTGCTTCCTGGTTATCATAATACGAACACACAGGTTCCGGCAAGATCTGCAAACACTGCGACATACAGGCTCGCGATTCGTCTCCTATCTTACAGCCCACTGGTTGTATATCACCAGAAAGTGGTCCGTAAACGAACACTCCCAGGTGGTTTATTTTGGTAACGTGACAAACAACCGTCTGGAGAATGACAATGGTCGCCTTAAAAACCGGGTGGACCACTCCGACACACTGGAGCACGCCACATAAAAGGTGTCCCGGCTCGCCGAATGGCTCATGAGGGGATTTGAGATGCATACGTCGTATCAATTTCACCGACGGGAAATCCTGGGATGTGACGGCTACGTTCTGAACGTGGTCTGTAAAATGACAACGTATGCATATTTACTCGTTTTAAGGCACTTGAAACCACGACCATCAAGGCTGCACTATCAGTGTTGGGACAAACAAGGTGAGGCCAAACTACGTTAAATAACTTCTAGTTTGTAGGGGCTAGTTGATTAGGCTTCGTGGACCCCTGGCCGCATATGAGTCGTGTGCGTCAGCTAGGTTCGTTCAGCTGTCCAGTACGATCGACGTCATGGTCTTCCAGGCATATTTCGCAAGTCATCATGGAACACTCTGCTGTTTAAGAACAAACTTGTGTGGTGGTCTGGGTACCCAAAAAGCTGCATTAGAAGGAGTGTGTGGCAAAGAAATAAATATAATTACTCTGAGATGAGTACACAATGATAAAAAGGGTCGAATGGAACAGACTCACTAAGAATTGTTCTCTTTAAAATAGTTCGTCGTTGGCCCATGTCAGTGAATAAATAATAATCCGATCGCGGATGTGCAGGGGTCTTCTTTCCGGGAAGCTCTCGCATACACTAAGCTTCGAAGACAGTCTGGAATGCTTTGATACCAGAGTTAGCGCATGAAGCTCGCGAATGACCACTGTAAGCGCAAGCGAAATGAGAAGAGAAAGTCGGAGCATGTGACCACGCTTGTATTGTATGTAAGTTGTACAAATGTTCGTTTTTGTGGTTTTGCGTATTCAAACAAAAAACGTTTATGGAATTGATGAAATGCGTAACATTATAATGAAAGCA
>SJOL01005865.1:462481-478013 GCA_004794785.1 Opisthorchis felineus | reverse complement strand
TAGCAATTATCGAGCAAAAGTTATTTACGGCAGTTGCACATCCGCATATCTTGCCTTCACAATGCAATGTACTTTCTAGAATATTCAGCAAATTATTTCAGCTGCAAAACTATTTGAAAGTTTCGTCCATTTTATGTAACTCTCATTTTTCCGCAACTCGCGATTTCTTATCACAGAGGGCAAGTATTCTCGGTCGGTGGTGTTTGTTGACCTTGAAGAATCGCTGACCTATACAAATCATCAATGAAGATATGTTGCATAACAGACTTAATAGACATTCCACACTAAAAATGGCAACCCTGAAAATGTTGTAGCTTTCGAGAAATCAGTTTCATTGTGTAAATATTGAGCGTCGTCTATACTGCTCACATTCCCTAGGTCATGGCTGGTACATGAGACAGAAAAGGTAATCGGTACGAGAAGCACAAAAGGTTCACACGATACTGTAAAAAGGTCTCGCAGACTCGGACTATCTGATACTTAATCTGGGCTCAGATCAGTACGGTGTCCATTACAGTGGCTTCACCAGCTACGGCACTTGGTGAGAGGGAAATAGATCAAATGGCACGCTTGCCTACGCGTGAATACGTGTTATTTGGACGGTGAGCCCAATTTCATATAAATAAATAGTGCACACATTGGGTATGAATGCCAATGGAGGTAGCCATAAAACCGTTCACCGCTTAATAGGATGACTTGAGATGGGTAACAAAATCAACCAGAGAAACTTAACACAAGTGGCAGGCCTCTACCGTTTGCTCTTTTTAGACCGTGGCGTGGCGCAAAATGGCCCAACTGACAGCTAGAAGCAATTAGTAGTACTGAACTCCTGTGTACTTGATGAATCCCAGAGGTATGTTAGAAGTGGAATTCTTGAACTCTTCGGAACTAAAGTAACCAAAGAACAAAGTGGCAATTTACTTAAAACTGCCGGGCCCAAACCTTGAATACTTGGTTAACGCTTCTCCTGGAAACCTTGTTAATTGTAACGTTTTCGTTCCCCGGCCCCCTCTGTGCTTTAAACACTTTTCCCCCATCCCATTGTGGCTGGTAGTGTAAGGTCCAGCAGGCACACGGGGAGAAGTTCTGTCTGAAGCATGTTAGAACAGAATAAGGGATCCCAAAATAAATGGAAGCGTCGAGCATAGGAAAACGAAGGTTGGCATCTTGAGAGCAGATGTTGTCATATTCAGCCCTCTGACGACGAAAAGTCGATTGCAGGCGACCGAAAGTGCATTTTCAACTGGTCAACAAGATGTCAAAAAGTCCATTAAAAAGCAGGCTAACAGGCAAACAAAAGGTCCCGGATATCCTCAGGACGCAGTTTGGCAGACCACACGACATAGCACAGTCGTCCAAGAATGATTTCCTGATTGGGGGTCGTTTGCCCCTGGAGGCGTCGTGCCTTATAGAAACTGATCACAAAGATGATGAATTACGACCTGGCACTGTGACAGACACGTTACACGGCAGACCTGAATTGCTCAACGCATCTCAATAGCATAAAGGAACGTTGAACCGGCAGACGATGTACTGTGTTCGGATTAGGAGCCGGATTTTGAGCTCCTCATATTTTCCCTTCACAGTTGTGCCTCCATATCTAGAAATGTTATGGCGTTATTCCTAGCCCTGGAAGATAAGCTAAACAATCAAGCAAAGTAGGCCAGAAGCCCCACGTATGAAGGCCCAAACCAATATCGCAACCCTGGGATCGAGCACTACTAGCCCTCAGAGTGCACAGAGTTATAATCTTTCAAATTGGGAAGTATTCGCTACCCTTTCTCATTTCAAGAAGCTGTATAGACTAAAGGCCTGAATTTTACTGCCTGAACCCTAACCATAGTGCCCCTGAGTTTCGCGTCCCACACGTTTCGACGTCTTGAATTGTAACCAACGCCAACATCGCCCGCTTCATGACACTCATCAAAAGATGAAGAAGGCCGTGGAAGGTGCCGTCAACCCAGCGGTAGTCAGGGGGCCTCGGAGCTGACTTGGGTTGGGGCTGCCCTTTGGTTGGACCAAAGGGCTCTGTGTTAGCTAATCGTCCGTTGCACAACGGTTCTCACACTGCCTTACCGTCACCCGACTTAGCGAAACATGTCGGGAAAGGTGAAGCAACGCGTGCAGAAGCGTCATCTGTAAATGGTCCCGCACTTAAGGATTTCATGACCGACAGGTTTGATACAGTCTTCGCTTAGGATTGTGTTGTCGACTGCGGCCCTGCCCACACTATCAAGGGCTCAATCCCGGAAGATTTTACGCTAAGGAAATGGACGCACCTTGCGATTGTCTGTCCCACGATCTCCTGAAAATGACATCTAGATTTTTATGAAGACTGATGTCCCAAAGGCCTTCTGGGTCAACGAACAAAGTGTTGTCTGTCTGAAGCATCCCTACACGTACCTAATGGCCTTAGGATGGGAAATTTTTCGACCAGGCTTCTCTGCAGAACTAAAATGAAATCAATCAACTGCCTCAACAAGCAACCTAGTGCCAGGGATCATAAGCTGAGGCCGCTTGAATCTGATCTCAACGAATGTGTTGGCAAAATACCAAACCTAATTAGGCCTCAGCCCAGAGCACTAAGATACTGAAGGTAATGTAGCAACAACCTGCATCCGCTGACGTCCAACTCACAATTCCCGTACACTGCAGAGCTCCCTGTGTAAATGCCAAAAAGTCAACCGCTCTTAACCACACAGGACTTCGGGAGCATATGCCGATTTCAAATCCAACATGGAATCTTCCACAGTTGAAGACTGTACTGGGTGAACGTGCTCCCCTGTGAGACCACTGGAGCAGACGAAATTGCGTGTGGCGGTAAAAACGGTGTCAGTTAACGGTGATACAAAAAGTTCACTATTTAATGAAAAGGCCCCGTCTGTCAATAGTGAGACCAGAACTTTCTCCCCTTGGATCAGCCTTCTGACGACATCACACTTATTGCACCACAAACTAGCAAAGCACCGGTTATCATGGTCAGTCCCGAATTTTTAACTGTGAAAATGTTACTGTCAAAATTTCCTCAAGGTTGCCAGCGAGTTTTGTACAAACCATTGGACAAAAGGAGTTGCAGCCAGCATTCTGGTATTGCGTTCTTGGGAACAGTCAGGGAACAGGTACAGTCATTGCATTTACTGCGTTACAAGAGTAAAAACAGTACAATCAATGATTCCTGCTCGCATCCCGGCGGAACGTGAAACGTTAAGGACTCCAAATGTTTGAATGTTTTAAGTTCTTTTACTCACTGCCTCGGAGATGCTACAGATGACCAGATGTAGCCCTTCATTCTAAGGAAACCAGAGCATATCGCACAAACACGTGACATTTCCTCCAATTTCTGGATGTAAACACACTGCGCAAGGCAACAGCAGAACAGAAACTACTCTAAAAATGTGCTACTATTGAGTGTTTCCAGTGCAATCGAGGGAAGTGTGTATCTGATCAAGAATCTGACGTACTCCAGCCTGTTTCGGTGTTTTCAGTTGCTGTCTAGTTTCCATCTGCTGATTCTGCCCAGCCAGTCCTCCAGAATCGTTTGATACTGGAGGGCTAGCGACCCTTTGAAATTGCGTTCTTTGTAGACACTCGCGGGGGAAAAATATCACTGCCAAAGGAACAACCTAAAGTGAAACAACCAACGCCCAAGTCATCCGAAAATCCTGGAGTTCCCTCTCAAGCCGACGGCGCTTCTGCAGAGGAGGATGAAGGTAACAGCAACGATTCAGCGGATGAATCAAACTCCCATTGAAGTTTGAAAAAGAGCAAGCTGAGTGTGCTGTGAAGAAGGAAGCGTTTATTAGTAAAGACGATGGAGTAAATTTGAGGATGATGATGATATGGGTGACGGTAAAGATGGAGATTACGATGAGGTAGATGAGAGTGTTGGGTCATATATGAGAGGATAGAGGGTGCCATCGATGAGATACACCTGTAAGAGGGAGACAGAAAAAAGTTACTTCGTCCAAAAAACAAATATGGAAGCCAGAACTTAGAATTTTGCGGCTTAAACTGGAAGGGGACCGAAGCTTTTATCCTCAAGGGGACAGAGGCTTCAGTAGCACAGGTCATGGTTGCTCCACTCTTAGAGGACGCGATAGCTGTTTCGGGAATCATAGTGGCGGCCAAGCTCAGAACTGATAAAGTGCTATTATGGACTGGGTCCGGCGAAGATAGGCGTCATTCAGTCGCGCCTGTCTGATGGAATGGGTAGAAGACAACTAGTTGCTCACCCACACTAGACGCCTGCCCCGGATTGAGGGACGCAACTGCGGCCACAGCAACAGTACCATTCCCGTTGATTTCGTTTCTTGCATGTGGTGGGTTGGGTCACTAGATAAGGGAACGTGTGGTGACTGGGGATCTGCGTATAAAGTATATATAAAGTATAAAACGTGATCCTCGGTTTTGTTGTTTCTGTTTTGCGCCTATATCGTCTTTCTCGTTTCGACCTCGAGGGTAAACCGCTCTTTGACCTTGTCATCGCACGCCTAGTTTAAAATCAACCACGCGGGTTTCACTATTCTTTGGCCGCTCGCCATGAGTCCGTGTGAACTTTGCATCTAATTTGGTACTAGCAGTTCCTTATCCGGTGCATAGAAGCCGGCGTTATCCTACGATTTGAGTAACGCGTCCACTGATAAACTCCGATTGAACAATTTGAATTTTTCGGTTTAGGCGTAACTCAACGCGACTCAACTGATAGCTGGGTACAGTCAGCGAGTGTGAGTTAGTGTTTACTCATAGGGCCTAGCGAAAATCGTTAATAAAATCTTTGAAATTCTGGACGAGGCAAACTAAAACTACGGCGGTTTACCGAGATGGTTAAATTCGAGGGTAGGGTTCAGCGGATTAGAACTAACTCTTCACAAAGTCATTTGAGGCCAGGTGAACAGTTCATCATAGTTTTAAGTCAGTGTGCGAGAGGGCGAGAGGGGACAGTCGAGAACACAAAGAGAATAGTTGTGGTTTGCCACCAGACTAAGTATGGCAGTGGCGTCACATCATTTCACCGACATACTCCGGTTTCTGGACAGCCTTGTAACGGACATCAATGTTGCGGTAATCGGACATAGGATGCGCATTTCTATGGGCAGCAGCATTCGGGTTATCTAAGGGACTCGACACAGGTGGAGTCAAGTCTGTGTAGAATCACAGGTGATTTCAATGCACGAGACCCATGCGGACGTAAAGCGGTGACCAGGCAGAGTGGATAATGACCATTTGGGGCGTTTGGATCAGTTACTGCCGAAGATCAAGGCTTAAGAAGAGGATGGAATGGGATAGGATCAGTAGGACCTGGTGAGTATACGAGGTATCAGATAACGCATAGTTCGATAATGAAAAAATCCCAAGTGAGGTGACAGCAAGTCCTTAGATGAGCCTAAAGAACGATAGATTAGATTTGATTGACACAGCAACTCAGGACCTTTTGGCCGTTCGATGTAGTGTGAGGCGTAGAACAAACCATTATAAGCGCGCTTCTGGCAGGTGAGTATGTGGTACACTCAGATGGTGATGCAAGGGCCTATCATTGGTGGTAAAAGTGGTGTCTCCCCTTCGCACTGAGCATCCATTCATCAGAAGGCGTAAGGCCATGTCGATAGAAGTGACGTAATTTTGCCAAAGTGGAAAGTTAGCCGATGCGCTAACGAGCAATGAGGCAAGTCGCTGGGCTAGTTGGTAGTTGTAATCAAGTAGTGAGTAAGACTGGGAGAAGCGGTAATATTTAGCTCTGTCACAGAGTACCATTAGAGGGACCCGGATGATCAATGTGAAGAGGGACAGCAGACAGATAAGAAATGACTGAGGGAGAATTTCCGAGATAATGGATAACGATTGAAGTTTGACTGAAAATCGCTACGCAAAATGAACAGCAAAACAAAAATATGAGTAACCAGTCGGTGAATGACCGCTCTCAGTTCCAAGTAATGTGGGTTGCACGGCGAAAAAAAGACGATGCACACTAGCTGTGAAAGTTTGTATTCGGAGGAGAGTCAGTTCTTTATATTTTATATATATTTGAGCACTCCCTGGAACAGGAGGGACAAGCGTCTGTTATATCTGGCTGAAGAAGTGGACTTGGTGCGGTGCCAACCCAACTAAGACCAAGGTAGCAACAGCACTGCACATCGCTGTAAACATGAACGTCGCAAAGTATCTTCAGGCTAGACATAATGCGCTACTCATAAAGTCGCTAAAAACTCTTCCACAGCCCACGACCGGTTTCGCCCTTCTTGTGGCTCATCAGGTAGGCGCAGTCCCCGGGTTTCCGTCAACCTTATGTTCTACTTGAACCCAAATTGCACAGAGTTATCGAAGTACAGTCATTTGCTTACTAATTTGATTTTGACGGGTGACTCACCTGGAATCCAGCTAAATCTCTTGTTCAAGATGTTCATGAGGCTTAAATACATTATGAACAGGAGATTCAGCTGGGTTCCAGGTGCGTCACCCATCAAAGCCAGATTGGTATGCAAATGAGTGTATTGTGCTAGTTACCTTCAGGCTACCGCATGTATTTAAAAAAACGAAGGAATTGTGTTCTTTCGCCCGTATTTTATAGTGCTCCCGGATAAATGACACGACCAGGATGAACCCAAACTAACAGCAGCAGACAGGTAACAATGGTGCTCTTTTATGGATTTCTTGAATAAAAACCCAACCTTAAAACCACCGGCGAGGGGCATAACACACGCTACTGGAAGAAGATGTTATACGAACGCACCATGGTGCACCAAACCAGGGTGACTGTCCCTTCTGGGCCGATCCCTTCACCACCCAAGGTCTTCATTCTTCATATGCGACAAGTGCCAAGTAGTTGGTCGGTTGGAGGATACCAGCCTGTTGTAGTCGGTCCGTTTCCTGGCGGCCAGTGACGTTTCGAACTGAACACTGATCCAGAGATGGAGAGCGAGTAGAGTGTGGCTTTCGTGTCCATGCATCCCCCAAATTCATCGACGAATTTGGATGCGAAAAGTTTCAGGAAGTCCTCGGGCGCACAATTAGAAACACAGGTTTGTGCAGTATCACCAATAGATGCTGTGTGTTTGAGGCTGCGAATGGCAACATCGTGTTTCCCCGATGAATTCAGCTTGTTGATCCAGTCTAATCCTGTGATAACAAGCCTGGGGACTGATGTCGGATAGCGTGTGGCTTTCAGGCGCGAGCCCTCGAAGATTACGGAACAACTGGCCTTGCCAGACACTCGCAACTTGTTCCTCGTAGGATTAAGGGTTGAATGTGAAGTCAGCCCCAAGTTAGCTTCGTTTCCACTTTTTTCATTGAGAAGCTTGATGTAAGAACCCATAACAAGCCGCAGACGAAAGCGGGAGCGGTTGGTGCGTACCATCACAAGCTTTATTAGGCAAGGAAAGTCAACCTGGAATATCACCGTACGAAGACGATGTTTATGAGCCGCATGGTGGCGTGATGGTCGCAACGGCGTCTTAGACCGACTTAATCCGAATTGTTGCCCCAAAAGAACGCATCTGTAGTGATTTTGATGCCCGAATAGAAAATGACGTGCTAAATGCCACGAAGCATGCCTGGTGTTCCCGGGCTTACTTGGGATAATAGAGGTGACTGCATAGGCTCAAATTCTTGCGAAGACGGATAACTGACCGACCGCAGTCACGACGTGTTTCAATCTAGAGTAATGCCGGCATTCTGTTCTGCATCCGGATCTTGATATTTGCATGTGAGGATGACTGGAGGCCGGATACAAAATTGAGGATCTTGAAATGGTTCATTGCCATTCAGTTGAGCTTCAAACGCTAGACTCAATTGAAAACAACGCCGGTACTGGCAAACTCCTCACCATTTTATCGCGCGGCTTGAGAAATTGGTAATGGATGCTGAAGACCTGTGTTTGATCACCAAACACCTTTGACAGGGTTGATGGATAAGTCTCAGGAGAATGAAAGTTGTGTACCGCTGGCAATTAGGTGCACCTAGTTCTCGCAGGAACAAGATGATATCACATCCATCAATGAACTTAGAAAAGTCAGTTTGGAGCCTGTGTCCGTACCGCCCGGGCCAGGAGTCAAGTGTGACCAAAGGGAGGGTCAAACGTAAGCTCCGCGATTGGGATCGTGTCTCCTTCAGTGGAACGAACAGAGAACCCACTGGCACCGGTTACTGGCGCCTGGACACGCCGTCCCCGAGTCAATGAATTAGTAAGCTTCAGTCGTGTTCATTCCACTTTCGGAGCTGGCTGAACCCGGCAAACATCGTGGGTTTCCTCCGGCTAAATGTATCATAGGCCATGAGTCAGCTCAGCACTCGCCCTGACCCTACAAGCCCTTTTTTAACAAAATCATCACCTAGGTTACATACGGTTTGTTAAGCGCCCAAAATGAGTCAAAAGCACATGTACGATGTGTCGTATTTAGAATGTATCAACTGCAACATTTAGGAACTTCGAACACTTGCAGGCGATATTGGCAACCCACATCCAACGGATACTGAAGCATCATTGGCTGATTGGTCAGCATTTTGGACCACTCAGAGCTCGCCTTGCTACTGGACTGCCAGGCAGCTCGCCTTCTGATCAAACGCGTGCGACTTATTCTTATTGGCCGTTGCAGCACGCAATTGCAACTGGTATGTCTGTTTTGACATAAGATTCCGGCTAATGTCAGGCCACATTTATTGATATTTCGAGTACTCCCTCGTAGATTAAAAGGAGGATCCAGTGTGCGCTAGCAAAACATCAGTGCTAAGCACTGATATTGTGCTGTCGGTAACGAAGATGCGCAAAAACCAAGACCCGGCGGTACGAACCCAATAACCCTGGCACTGGAAGGCAACAACAATCGAACTTTCTTTATTCGACGAGACTTTGAATGCCCACAAGCCTTCATTCTCTAACCGAAACACAGAAACTTTCGCAATTATCACCAGGCATATCAAAAACTGAAAACCGCGGTAATAACACTGAGAAATTTGCATACAAAACGGAATGATCTCACCGTTCTACAGGGATACCTGCTGAAACAGCGAATATCCCCCTACAATAGACACATGCTCGAGATCCTTCCTGTGTGGTGCACGATAGTAGCGCCCGATATGAAAAACTGAAAAGGACTCGGTTGTGAAAAACCCATGTGGACACATTTAGTGCAAAATATATTTGGGAAACGTATGTTGTTGAAGTTGTGCCTACTCCGGCTGGGCCAATCTTGGCAGAAAGTCCCAGACGTAGAAATTTTTATTGGAGAGGTACTGTAGAAATCAACGTAGTGGGACCGCCATTGGGAGGTTTTGGATTTCCGTGTCCACTCAGACATGCCGAACAGTCACTTACAGAGACATATTGTGTTGACGGAAACGTAGGGGAAACGGCCAAGTGGTGTTGGAGCCCTCCATATGGGGGGTAATCGTAGTTCAAGACCACATTAAGGGTCGGGTCATAGTGCCCTCTGCGATCGGTGTATGGAAACTGTAACTTGTTTCCTCTAAGTGACCGACATTACCATATTCATGAGAACAGCAGTGCCGCCTTTCCATGAGAAAGACGAGTTACAGAGGATCGGTTTGAATATCTGCACACTCCCACGCTTGAATCTGACTGCATCATCTGTGTGATTCATAATTTTATGCTGTCGAAAATCGGCTGGACCCAACCAAGAGCCCGGTGGTAATCCAAACACGCCTGCTGTTTGCCACAGAATCAGGATTCAGACACTCACCAGTCCCTCTCCTCCCTCGCTTTCGGGTTGCACGAGCCTCCCGATGTCATATAGAGCTTTGAGTTTCTGGCTCCAGAAAGGCCTTCCAAGTAAACTCTGTCATCCACTTTTCGGGAAGACTTCTGAATCAGAGGCTGTAGTCAAGTATATTAAAATACCTCCAACGTTTGGTAAGTCCGATCATTATTCGAGGTCTCTCACAACAACCCCTCTTTCGGTCTTAGCAACTGACAAGGATCATTCAATATCCTAATACGAAGAAAACCTACAGCTTCGCCTTATTTCCTTCAAGCGCCTCTCACATATCCCTACACGTCTCAAACCCTAGCTCTGAATCGAAGAACAACAATAACGCTCTGTTTATACGAACCCATGCATTCCACACGGTAACGTTCAATTTCTTCTCTGTATGTCAGACTTATATAATCACACTGTCCTGGCTTATACCCTCTGACAATTACGATTTGCTGCGGATCAGAACACTTTTCGAGATGCATATCCAAGCTCGAATTATTTATGGTTGGATTGTAACTTAGTTTACTCAGTTACTTTGCGGTGATCGGCAACTGTGGCAAGATGAGTCGGCTACACAGTTATCCTGTATTGTTGCTGTCAACAGTACGAAAAATCTACGGTAGCTCGGCAGTTAAGGTCCGAAACTGCCGACCGTTGTTCGAACTCAACTCTGGTTTTTCTATTGGTCCTGCCTAGAATCAGGTAGCCTGGCAGTATCTGAGCCCTCGTTCCACCTTTAGTTTGCGCAGTATAACAAAAGGTGACGCAGTTGCGCCATTATTACTTTACTTTTTATCACTTGCTGCCCAAGAATTGCGGTCACAGGGTAGGCCCGTATACATTGACGTCCAATTTTGCTCCTGACAACAGACACTGTATGCTATGTTGAACCGGAACCCCCACCACCACCAATGTAGCGTGATGGTGCCAATCCAGGTTGACGACTGCTCTCCAAGGCGGCAGTACGGCTCCGAGAATGGGGAGGGAACCAGTGCACATTTGCAAAGGTAGCTTTAGGGTTATCAAGCAGTGTGACCGGACCGTTGGGGACATAATTAGTGCGGTTGTTGCCTGAGACGTGAGATCCTGAGGGCAGCGTTCTCTGACCATTCAGTTGGATATTGTGAGGGTCGCCAAGTGGTCAAAACCTGCAATTTTTGGACGTGTTGTACGTGAAGCTGCGAAGTGTCACGAATGTAAGGAATGTTTGAACCGCTGCCTCGAACGAACCTTTATGCTCAGACTGATTTGGCTTCTCCGTCATGATGTCTTCATAAGTTGCACTAGGGCATAACTTTCCGTCGATTTTCAATCTCTTTGGTCCTTTAGACCGAATAATAGGATGCAAGTATCAAAATGCATTCAGTTTCACCTCCCATATCAAGGATTATCCGTTGAGCACTTGTTTAGGAAATAGGTTTGTCTTACTGGTTTTGGTCACAACTTAGGCGATTTCTGCATGGTAGCTGACTCTATCAGAAATAGCTTGTAGTTTTCTCACTTTTTCCATCATCAAAATAATGTTTTTGGCATATTTGTCCTCACTCCAAATCTTGGGACTGTCGTTGCATCACTCAGCCAACCACGAAGTTGAATAGATGGTTAATAGAACAGAGGGAAGAGCTGCTTTACAACTGAGGTGAGATCAAACCCAGGTATCTTCGCCGCAAAATTGGACCCGAGTCTTCGCTGACAATTACCGGACATTTTATGGGCGTAGTGAGCAAGGAGGATGACCCATAATGCAAGGGGTCGAGCACACGTCAGTAATGCAAGCGGTAGTTTGTTGCCGGAATTCCCCTATGTTCAAGAAGTCGACGTAGGATGAATATCTGGTTCACACAACTCCTGGGGACGAATACCACACTTATTAGGCTGTGTTCGAACATCTCTTACTTCCGGAAATCTTCCGAGGAGTACAGAAGAAGGAGTACAAAGACACAGTCCTATCAGAGATCCAATGTTTGGATGAGGTTGGCTGGGTTGCATCGCAAACAGAAGTTCCAGCTTTGAGTGGCCCTTTGGATATGTTTCCCCAGTGACCGTGTATCGCTTCCCAGGAACTCGGTAGTATCGTGTAAGTTGATTGATTTAGACGTCTTGAATTGACAAAGGATGAGACCAGTAACGTCCCCACCATCTTTCGGGTCTTGTTCAAGGGGGCACTTCTAGTCTTTGCACAATCAAATGCGGCCTGCAAGGCGACTGGGAAATAATTGAGAGCGATGGAATGGAACCGTCACCGTGGCCGCTGGCTTTCAGAAGTGATCTCATCCGTCTACTCAGCCGGAATTCATTCCTCATCGTTGTTGGTTTGGAATCCCCTAGGTAGCTAATTAATAGACTTTGTTCCAGACTGTAGCACCCGACACCCGCTCTCGTCCTCCCACTTTTATGTAAACACCTCTACCGTTGGAATGCAGTGAATGAGATTACCTGTATAGAGGCGGTACCATAGCGAGTCTCTTAAGATCATTTTATTGGACGAAAAAGGACAATTTTACTCGTTCCCAAAGAACCACCGACCGTACTGGGGCGTTTACAGGCTTTATCAAGCTAGGCAATTTCTCTGCAAATATTTGGTGACCGTCGAGGCACATCATCACTCAGGTGTCAATAAGATATGTCCTTCGTACTCCCCGGCTTCTGGACATATGAGTGTATATGAAAAAATCAAATCAAATCCTTCAGCTGTGGCATCCTTTCGCTACCTAGCTGCCGTACCAACCTAAAGGAGGCAAGAGGGCTGGGATACTGCCAGGTTGTCTAAGCCTAGTCAGGGGAAGTCGAGAGGCAGAGGTCGGGTTCGAAACACGGACCATCCGGTCAGTAAATTTGCGCTCTAACCACAGTCATCTCGGCCATGTCCGGAAGAAGCACAACTAAGTCGTAGATCTGGAGTTGATGCTCAGCGTACTGATAATGGGGAGCAAATGCTTCAGTGGTGTGCCGAACATTGTCTGTTCCTGGCCAGTACGAACTTCCAACACAAACGCCCACATTGATTTACTTGGCGGCCACCAACCGCAAGACAGCCATCGACTCAATTTGACCATGTGGCTATCAGTTACCGATGGAGAGCGTCAATTAAAGATCATCGTTTCTTCTGGGGTATGCAGCTTGACTCTGCTCATGCCATTATGCGAACCCGGTTATCACTTCGCTTTCCATCACCAGAACAGTTCCATTCATCAACTTCGATAAGTTTCAGTCGCTCAACAGTATCGAGCTGATCTGGCTAGAAAGCTACTGGAAACACACATTCATGCGGTTGACGAAGATTGCTTGGAGGCTATCCTCTCAGCTTTCAGAACTTTCTGTCCAAGCCATCCGACTCGACTTAATGAACACTGGATGTCGTCGAGATCAGCAGATCTTATTGCTGCCAGAATGACCACACCAGCAACTAGCGATCGTGATGGTGCGCGCAGATCCCTCAAAAGCCGGAAAATCAGGGGCTTAAAGAATCACAGAGAAGGGTGGTGGGTTTCGAGCGCCCACGACACAGTGAAGGCTTTTCTTGTAGGCAATAGCCGTACCCTGTTTCAACTGATTCGATCAACCGGTCAAAAGAATAAGCGAAACGGTATGCGAAAAAGAGGTAACGGCAATTCACTCCATTCGTCTTGTTTCATACCCCTCTGGCAGGTCAAGGGTTGGCCACCTCTCTGCTTCCGCCACTCTGAATTGGGCATGGAAAACAGCACTCTCTTCGGCAAACGATGGCTAGGCATACGCAACACATGTCCCAACCAACGCAGCTTCTGGTACTGGACACATTCTTCAATGGAAGTACAACCAAAAACTCGCCTTATAACTGCCTCGTTACGGATTCGCCGACACCAACCCACACGAGCTATCGTCCTGAGATGATTGTCGAACACCTGAAGACGTCTCAGTTCCGACAAGGCTTTCGTCACAGGCTATTTGAACACCGGGGTTTTGGAGACCTTCCAGCGTTCGTCTCATGATTTCATCGATCACGAAGTTAAATAAGAATGGAGAGAGTGAGCATCCCTGACGGACACCGCTTTGTGTACGGAAGCTTCTAGAGAGCTCTCCGTATACTCTCACACGTCCGGAAGTCTGAGAATACAGAAAACGTATTATGTTCACAAACTTCCGGGGCATTTCTTGATGGGCCAGCGTGTTAAAGAGAACATGCCGGTCATCCGAGTCGAATGCGCCTTGGAAATCCAGGACCAGTAAAATTGTGGGTCGTCTGTACGTATGACGTTGTTCTGTCACCTGACGGATTGTGAAGGTTTGACCAACCCAACCCCTACCAGGCCGGCTTCCTGCTTGATGCTCTCGAGTCGGGGTTTCACCAGCCACCATAAGGCGACGAACCACAAGTTACGCCAACAGTCTCGTTACGACCTGGGTCAAGCTGATCCCCCCGTGGTTACCACACTCATTACGAACCCTTTTTATTTTGAAAATGGGCACTATTACCAACTATCCCTAATTGTCTGGGACAGTCTCCTTTTCCCAAAAGCGGGCAAACAGATCAGACAAGCGCTGACTGAGCATCTCACCCCCGTCTTTGAACAATGCGGGTGGGAGATCACCCGGACCAGAAGCTCGGTGGCGCTTGAGGCAACATATGCAGTCATAAACCTTCGAGACCGTAGGGGTTTCCACGTTCCAGGGTTCTACATCAACTGTGGGTTCCAGATGAGTGGCAGCTGGTGGCCACGATAACTGGTGTTCGAAGTATTCGGTCCAACGGTCGAGGCGTTCTTCTTTACTCGAGATGGTGACTTCATTCATCCTTGATGGTTTTACCCGCAGACGGCTTCCCTGGACCGGTCGCACGAATCAAGTGAAATAATCTTCGGGCACTCACGGCTTTCTGGGCCTCTTCCATTTCCTTGGCTTTCCGTGTCCACCAGACTTCACGATCGGCTCGCACTCTCACTTGACGTCTGGTAATTCGTCACGTCAAGTTATGTTCGGAATCGGCTGGGATATTTTTCCGAGATTTAAGCAGTGCCACTGTTCGGTCTGATATCCAGTTCTTAGGTGAGCCTGATAGTGCCGTGCCACAGGTAAAACTCCGGGCACTGCAAAGAGGTTGCAGTCTTTTCATGGTATGAATTCGCATCTGATGGTGGAGCATTTGGAAGAGACTCTAGAAAACGATTCTGGTAAATTCGTCTAACCTCCGGATCTGCCAGTCTTTCAGTTGCCAGGCGATTTTTCCGTACCTCGCGCGGCCCTGGAAAACGAAGGGAGAAGCGACTCCAGACGAGTGCGTGGTTGAACTCCAAGAATGTGTTCCAAAACGACCGGCAGTCGGTTATTGATCCGCGCCATCGGTAACTGATAGCAATGTGATCAATTTGAGTTCGTGGCCGGCACGCTGTTAGAGAACACCATGTGGCCAGACAACTTCGGCTATTTCGGAGGTTAGTACTGCATGAAAACAGCCTGCGGTCGTCACACAGCTGAAGCAATCGTTCACCATTGTCCGTACGTACCGGGTTCAATCCATGTTGATCACCCAATTGAATATCAGATGCAGTAAGCCTGTCAGCTTGTGCATTCATATCTCCGACAACCACAACTATATCTGAGCTTTTAGCTCGCCGCAACAGGGCATTCAGGGCGTCATAAAACCTGTGTTTGATGGTATCGGAGCTACAGTCAGTTGGGGCGTAAGCAGACACGACAAACAGACATCGATCAACTTCCCGTTTGTGAGACTCC
The DNA here is from genome assembly GCA_004794785.1 of Opisthorchis felineus. NCBI lineage: Eukaryota > Metazoa > Platyhelminthes > Trematoda > Opisthorchiida > Opisthorchiidae > Opisthorchis > Opisthorchis felineus. Next base: position 462,594 of record SJOL01005865.1, on the reverse strand, counting down.
TTCATAAACGTTGCCAGACGAACCACGCAGAGGCGACTATCAACGGGTATCCAATCAAGCAAGGATGTTTCCCCCCGGTGACTTAGGACGATACCAACCCCTGCATATGCTGC
>SJOL01005865.1:389874-456400 GCA_004794785.1 Opisthorchis felineus | reverse complement strand
CCAGATTGACAAGATTTTCGTCACAGGCTATTTGAACACCGGGGTTTTGGAGACCTTCCAGCGTTCGTCTCATGATTTCATCGATCACGAAGTTTAACAGGAATGGGGAGAGTGGGTATCCCTGAGAGCATTTCGAGGTGAGCAAGAGGCGGACGGCAAATCGATTGACCGTGTCAACAGTTCCGATCTTTTTGCACCGTTTGAAGGGTTTTATTTTAATTTTAACCGTAAATGAATTTTTTACCTTTGTAGTAGTTGATTACCGCTATAGCTGCTTCAAAGTACTGAGATTGCTCACTCAAATCTAGCTTCGTCAATGAGTGTTTCAACTGTGTTGTCTGCCTCGGACTGTTCTATATATATATATATATATATATATATATATATATATATATATGCATTGTGAATTTTCCGTTGTCGCCTTTTAATCACCTGTTGTTCGGAGCATTACAGTTATGTTCAAGTTTTCGTCTTCTTACTATTCCGCTGTACTAGGAGTCGGAATCAGGCAACATAGCTGGGGATAGAATATCGTCACAGTCCGCGCATACTATTGTTTGCTCGCTGCGTGATCGAAACATAACACTACTCGCCTGTATCTGCCCAAACTAAGGGAAATTACTGCCAAAATTGATCATGTGAAAGAACTCTGCTGCCCCCAAGTCCTCCTGGGAGGATCAGAAGGCGCTTTATGGCCAGAGCTGGGTAGCGCCTTCCTGAAGTAAAGTCTTCAATTCAGCTGAGCAAAATCCCCCGCTTTATGATTCTACCTCTCGTTTTTTAATGATAAGAAAGCTTTTGAAGTTTGAGCTTTTAGGATATGCATGAATTTCGTTTGCCTTGCGGTAAATTCTGACTAAGCCTATCGCAATTTATCTACAGTTAAGCAGTATGGGTTTAGGCTCACTGCGTACATAATTATTCAGTACCTGCTCTCAATGAATTAGTCTCTTGTGGGCACTGATGGTACGTGGCAATGTTATGGAATATGGGTAGCTCGGGTGCGCTGCTTGGTTGTTGGTCTTTTCGCCGAGCTTGGCAGTTGGATTGCAGTCCAACTGCCAAGCTCGGCGAACAGACCAACAACCACTGATGGTACGTGGTCAGTGTCTGACACTTGATATCGGAACTGCCCAAAAGACCAATCTACATGCTCTCCTTTACTTTCTGTTCATATGCTCCTTTCCTCATAGCTTTTTTGACTTCTTCAAGAGTTCTACTCGTGTTCAATCTGTTGATGGTAATTAGCAAACCTTCCTGAATGTTGGAGAGCAAGATGGCTCTACGGGCGGCATCCGGGTATGTTCTTTGCGTTCAACACCTGCATTTGCACTTAGAAATCTGGCAAAAATTGGCTTGTGTGGTATGGCCGTGTACTACTCCGTGGTAGAGGGTGTTTGGAGTACCTCCGACCAGAGTGTTGGACCCGTCTCCAAAGTAAAAAATCGACTTTTACCACAGGCATTCCAGTTTGTCAGCGATGTGAGTCTCCTTCCGTTCATCAATACAATTGTATTTACAGTTACCCTATCGGGCAACGGCTTCGTGGAACAAAGGTTAGTTTCCCACGCTCACGTCATGTAATACTGTTCTTCAGGCGTTTCGAAAGTTTTCAAGGCCATGAACCAATGCGAATGCAACCTTTGCCGCGTAAAGAAGTTCTTTAAGTCCTTTTGGAGTTGACCCTTCAGTTCGACTCGTCTGACAATACTGTAGGCGTTTTTCCAGGCTCCTAGTGATCATACACTGACTTAAAATAAATAGATATTTCATGCTAAAAAGGTGTTCTGTTTTTCCCGGGGTTAATAAAAGTCGCCTCCAAGCTACATTCGGGGCGAGATGGTCAAGTGGTTAGAGCGCGAATTTACTGACCGGAAGGTCCGTGGTTCGAACCCGACCTCTGCCTCTGCCTCTCGACTTCCCTTGTCTAGGTTTGGGCACTCTGGCAGTATCCCAGCCCTCATGCTTCCTTCGGGTGGCATGGCAGCTAGACACCGAAAGGGTGTTACAGCTGAATGATTTATATTCTTTTACATTCTTTTTTTCGTAGCATGTCCCGTTCCAACATTCTGCAGTTCTTGTCCATGTGTGGCCGATTAAAGGTGAGTAAAAATTCCTTCGAACTTGTCCGGCGAGTCCCACCGGTAACATCCAGCTTGCAATTCCTTCTTTCAACATTGTGTTTATCCTTACTTCCACTAGTTTCTATGTGTGTGCCATCCTCTTGCTATTTGGTGGTAACTTCGATACTACGGCTTTCGTCCGCATAAAAAACAACTACGTCACTTCTGTGATTGACGATCCATTGATCCTGGCTTCTTTCTGACACAGAGGTCACATCCGTTGTTTTAGATGATTCCTCGCATGTAACAGGGGCAATAATCCGCTACTTCGGCCGACAGTTGAGCCAAACCGGGTGAGAGTAATTGAAAACTCTCCAAAGGGTGTCAGTGACGGGCTTGTGAAACCAGACACTGTCCAGGGAGTAATTAGAACTAGTCCAACCGCCGATATAACCGCTTTGTTTTAAGGTTCGCTGTTGCCCTCATTGTCCTGGCTATGAAAGGAATGGACGTTTTCCCCGAGTCGACACCCGAAAACACGGGATAGGTTGGTCATGACAGCCTTCCCAGCTGCTTGGCCTATATTCTAACGAGCATTCACAGAGCCCTCTCATTTTTACATGACATCATCAGTGACAATGGCACTAATGTGTGAACACTGTTGCTTACTTAGCATAGAACCATGTCAGTTTGCTCCATAATGATCAACATAGCAAAAAAGGCCTCATTGCTAGCCTACTGTAAAGACCCAAGGCGCCTAAAATTCGAAAGGTTCAGTCTAACAATCTGAATAGGAACTGACAGCACAGATGCCTATCTTTTGGTTGATGTCTCTATAAATTTGGTGTGACCGAGCCACAGCTTGCAGTGTTGTATGTGTTCCACGAGCGAAGTATCTGACGCCTCCCCCAAACATTCATATCCTGAGAATCTCGTCGGTCCCAGCCTATCCCAACCATATTTCTTGGGAATCAACGACCAAAACCTGAAGCCGCCCCCAGATCCTTGTTCAGAAGATAGAAAGGGCCTATGGACCTTACGTTTGCTGTTTCGGTTAAATTGTTTCATACACTGTTCTTGAATCCCTTAGTTAGTTACAGAGTGAGAAGGGAATTTGTGGTAATTTCTCAGTGCGTAGGACCTGTGTTACAGCGTAAACTAGCAATATGCAGTTTGGGTACTGCCTGAATGAAAAATTGTGTATGTTCGATACTGTAGGCCAGAGCATTGCTTCTTCTGTTTACCGCCTCAATTCCATATGTGTATGTATAACAGCATGATGAATATTGCTCTGATGGCTGGACCTCACCTCACCTTGAGACGAATTATTCCTACAGGCCGGTCAACTAGCCTTGTGTGCCACACGCTGGGAGACGACCAGAGGGTGTTAGCACCAGGGCTCCCCCGTTAATTCCTTGACCTTGAAAAAAACGACGACACATTGACCCGTCTTTGCTTATTCCAATTCTTGACAGTTCAAGCCTGTGGTTTGGTGATCATCAGAATCCCGGCGTATTTCTCTGGCTACGCCAACTACCCTCATTTGCACACTGATTTGGTTGTGATGGTAAACTTAACTGAATCCCTCTTAATCTCTCTTTTATGATGGTCTGCTTCAACGGAATGCGCTGCACAAGCTCGCCCCATGTTTCAGTTCTTGCGATATTCGAGATATCGCAATACATCGTCTAAACGTGACACGGTACTCATAAGGTTACTAGAAACTCTTCGGCAGCCCACGACCGGTTTCGTTCTTCTTGGGACTCATCAGGTTGGCGCAGTCCCAGATTTTCCGTCAACATTATGTTCTACTTGAACTAAAATTGGATGGAATTCGCCAAATACTCTCACTTGCACATTAATTTGGTTTCGACGGGAGAATCGACTGAATCGGTGCTGGCGAAACCCTCTAGTAAGCAAGCAGGAAGCACCTAGTCTCAACAGATTACTGATCCGAAGCAAACATACGAGTTGGTAAAAATTATTTGCATAACCTCAGTTCACCCGCTAGGAGAGTGTAGCGAACCTAATTTTACTCATTCAAATTAAGTCGAGGTAAGATAAGCGGCTATCTGTTGGTGAGCGAACGCAGCTTTACACTACTTGTTCCACGGTATGGAGAGTTTTTATTCATTTCTTCTCCACCGGACTGTTTTCTCCTACATTATACGCCTTAGCGAAGCATTACGGAGTAGTTGGAATATTCTGGATGCACACTTTATTTAGCAATAGTTGGATGTAGCGTATAGTTGAGGACGAAGGGAACAACACCAAGAGACGATGGAATGAAGGTTCGATTGCAAGCGACCACACATCCTTGGAACAATCGCAGTAAATGCGTCAGTGTGACCAACTTAAAGAAACGCATGAAAAATCATGCATTGCACAATTTTTCTTGGAATGCTGGCGAATTCATTTACTGGGAGGGTTTCCGTTTTATAAGTTCTTGTGTGGTCTAGTAGTAGTCAGAACGTAGGGTCTTCAGAACCATATTGGTTCCGGTTTTGATTTGTGTAATATTGAGTAATACCTTGAAGTACCGTTCTGATTGCTGCCCATAAAGGGAGTGTTGTTGCTGGTCATTTGTTGCTTCTTTACAACTAGGGTCTTGGACTCTATGGGTATAATCCCCAAATCAGTAGTAGCGCCAGTAGATCTCCAAACCACCGTTTTCACCGTGAAAAACAGGAGAGCGTAGGTGCTACTTGGTTGTTGTGGTTCGAATAGGCACAGGCATACACGCCCAATACAATAAGGCACATACACTCAAATGACTCGATAGTGGGTGGTACAGCTGTGTTTAGCTCGCCTTCGGTCCGGGATCACTTGATTTACTCTGACGCTTACCGGTAGCGTGGTTGTGCTGGACTTCACGTCGGCGCCCTTTGTTGTCCAACCTGCATAAAACTTAGGATACTGTCAAGATTGGCTGGTAGATTATAGGCACTTGCGTACCTGAGCATCAGGCGATAAAGTTCTGTCACATCCACCTGATGAACTTCAGTTAGTACGAAACGTGTGACGCATTGCTGTTATATGACCGATCAATTCTGCCATTCGTCGCTGTTTTTAACTTTCCCTCATACGAAAAATAATCATCTTCACCCGATGAGTATCCGGCCTGAGTTTAAAAATAAGCATGTTCATACGCTTCCATCGAAGTCATTTTCCTAATTTTTTGCACGTAGATGTTGGAAGCTGAGCTTTTGAATGTTCTGTTGGTTTCTCAAGCGCGTGCAGAATTCCAGTGCTCTGAATATGAGTTTATAGATACTGTGCTCGAAAAAATACAGTGTGGTCGTATAATTTTTTCTTTCGGTCCACTGCCTAGTTTTGATGACGCTTTTTCAACTGGAGACTAGATGTCGGACGCTCTACCAATCTGAGGAGTTTCATTAACTTCGGTGATAGTTCGTACCTAAATCTCAAAGATCAGGTTCACGAAACCATGCCAATTGTGACATCCAAAAACCACACTGGCTCTGGGGTCGTGTCTATCGGAGTCCGTTTTCGGGAGAGCAGGACCTGAGGTGCCCTCAGGCCTTTGAGCACCGATTCCTCAGAACTTAGCTGGGAAAGGTTGACACCAACTAACTCACAACATGATCACTAAGAAACAGGCTTTTGGAGAATCAGTAGGCACCCCATCTGAGGAATGCATCCACCATTACAAGCGGTGATAGCTCGGTCATGCAACACATGTCATTCACCGAAAATACTGTTATTATCCATGCCAATAACATAATGGTGCGAACAATTATATGGCTTGGCAGAGGGAAATGGAAGGGATTACAAGTATTTCGATCCACCATCTAGGATGCAGTATCCCTGCCCCTCCCGGTTTTCTAAGTTTTACTTGCCGTTATTCAGCCTTTGATAGGACGTTACGCATACGTTGCGGGGTTCGATTGGAACCCTACATCTGATGAAGTTTAGTTTTCTACAGTTGAGCTCAGAAGTCCTCTTAGCAGATGGGGAAAACGAAAGTCTCTCGAATGATACGCGATTCACTTTACTTCCGATTATGTTCCCTGCAATTCCATCAGCGCACTGTTCGTACGGGATGGACGCGTTACGACATTAATCAGCCCGAATCCGTTGCCGATCATATGTACCGCATGGCTCTAATGGCAACAGTAATTCCGACCTCAGATCAGACTGGCATTTCTGTTGAGCGGTAAGTAGGTTACTCTTCTTTGCTTGCACGTGGGCGTTTCAATTATGGTCATTCTCCCTATAAGTCCCGAAAGACCGCTTCCTTTTCACTCCATTTTTTCACCAAAACAGTTGAGAACCCTCCTAAAATACCGGATACAGACAAACACCATCCAGTTCTGAGACGAGAACCATTTTCCCTGCAGTTTTAAGCACACAACTTTCCAGTATTCTCATTTTCCTCTGCTGATAATCGTTGTGTGCACATAGTCAGTTTTCTCTCGTCTCCTAACTTCAGAACACCCATTGTGTGTATGTTGTGTAGGACTGCATTTTTGGTGTGATCTTGTTGTCCACCAGTATGTTCGGATGAGTTGATTGATTCCTCTGTACATCACCAGTGTGAGACTGACCTGGCTCATAGTGGTCTGTCCTCGGACGTTGATCACGAGGCACTTCAAGTTCTGTCTTATGGCAAGCGCACACACGGCTGCATTGGCTAACTTGCAGCTCTAGAAAATCTCACTTGACCTGACTAGCTTTCTGTTCAAAGCGTGACTCGTTTTGTTCGGGGGCATCTGAGGCGCCTGCAGACCTTCATACACACCGTGGCTTGAGCTGGTGTATGCTTCTGACAGGGTTTTCGAAGTGACACTATAAGAGACGGCCATTCCGGTTTCGTACTCCGAGCTGCGGCAACTTGGTCTCGCGATAGTCCCAGTCATGACCGCAATATGTTTTAAATCGGTGATGACGGCGGGGAACGCGGATCAGCCCTCCAGAACATGACCCGGGACGTACTGTCTATTGGTGGTACATTACTCACAGTATATACTCAGGATGGCAAGTCGTCTTATTGCGAGTTCGAGGCATTTTCGTGATTGCTTGTGGTCCTAGGTAAGCTATGTTCCGAGAAGCTTCCAAACGACATTTAACTAATCCACGTGCTTTTCTACGGGTGGCTTAGTAACAAGTAGAAATTGCCTCAATACCTGTCAAATCGCAGCTAACTTGCTTCTGAACAAGACTTGCCACTAGACGTAGACCTCTTGGTAGTTCCGAAAAATTTGAGGAAGAGGCTGACAAAGGAACTGCATGCCGCACATTCCTAAGTTATCAGGGACTGTTTCAAAAGGCACGTGGGTTCTTTAATCGACTAGGAATGACTTGTGAAATCATAGCTTTCGGAAACTTGTAGCCTATGCAGAATGAACGGCAAGAAACAATCCAAAAAATTTCGCACTCGCCCGTGGCAAACGATTGCCGCAGATTCGTCCTATTTTACCAATTCTACCGTAGTTTGTCAGTGAAGAGTTCCGGTAGTTTAGTCAGGAATGGGGACTCGCATACCGTACAAGTAACTCGTATCACAAACAGTCACTAAAAAATATCGAACTACAAATGACAGTAGCGCAAAAGCTTCTACCTGCTGCTCTTAGAACGGATTCACTTGCCGGCTGCAGTGATTTGCTACAGTCTCAAGCAAAGAAAGTCCTCTCGCAGACCGTGTGTCACACTACTCACTATGGCAAGTACCTGGCTGTCGGATCACTAGAACCACGGCGGAAACACTGCGGATCTATGTGAACGAATACCAACCGTGACATCCTCTAGTTTCCAAAACTGCATGAAAGAGATAAGACAGTTTCACACTATTTCACAACTTGGACCTTTTTCAGTGTAACGCTAGAGGTCATCACCCCGTTAAAGTTTCACTGACTCATAGAGAGATATTCCAAATTGTGTTAAAACTACTCAGAGCTAGTGAGCAGATAAACCGATCACTAATATCACTTTGCTGCTTCGAACTGCCACTCCAGATGGAAGATAGTCCCTAATGAGAACAAGGTAATTTTCTTCATTCAGGAAGAGATTTCGGTTGATGGGTAGTTCGCATATAGCAATTGCACATGCATCAATTTACGACGGATTTGAAAGGAACGGGGTCGCGCAGGCACACTGTCAAAAATGCTTAAAATGATCAAACTGTTACCTCTGCTACACGGTGATTGGGAGGGCATGTTATGTAAATAAACCAGATGAACATGAGTGGAATTAGGGTGAATTAGGGTGGAAATGATGTGAAGGCTAGGACCACTCCACTACCCAGGTACTGTATGCAACCGATAATGCGCAAACGAATTCACAGTTCCACATCTTTTTTGAACTGATCACTCCGTGAACTTCTGGGCCGATAAACAAACATCAATTCAGAATCGAACACAAGTTTTGTAAGCACCAGTGTTTCCAAGGCGTCTCAAGTGGCTGATATAAAAATGACCGAAAGGACGTGAAACCTTACAAGCACAGGTTAGCCAACCGAAAATCGGTTTGCGTGTTCGGTGTGTCATTGGCCAGTAGAATGACTTGTTTGGCGGATGCAAGCGTAGGTGCTTGCTTGAGTTTCTTTTCCGAAGACAGATTCGATAAGTGTCCTCCAACCGACCATAAAGTTCTTCACTGCGTACAATTCAAGCTAATCTTGGACGTTGACTGTCCAGTCAGTTGTTGCGTTCGGCTCTGCAACCAAAAACATCCGGTAAATTCCAACAAACGAAGCTCGAATTACGCCAGTCTTTGTGATCCATTCAGAAGATAGAATAGTTAGAATAGAATAAGTCTGAACATCCAAAATAGTACGTGGAAAACCGTGAACAGCATTGTCCGTAAGCTACTGAAAACCCTTGATTTTTTGTTAGTAAACTGATATTTGTCTGAGGTAAACTGACGCGTTTCCGACTTAGTGTTCATTTTCATCCCGTATTGTCAAGTCTCATAGAACACCATTGTCCTCAGCACCCATCTAGGGGCTTACTACAAGCCCACAAAATATGGATTTTTTCGCTCAGATCGATAATGACGTGTTTGCAAAAAAGCTGATGAACCTACTGCACATCTCAGCTATTAGCGAACATTGATTTTTACCACACTTTTCATTTTAGCTTGCGCATTTCCGTAGGATGCATGCCAATGATGTTTGTAGGGCACATAAAGTTGTTTACCTGTGAAAACTCAAATGTGACAGATATGAGACTTTTATGTGTGTCGTTTGTAAGACAAGGTGGGATCCTTTTGGTTCACCAGGCATCAGGCTGATTATTGAGGTATGACTAACTGAAATCGCTTTTGTTCTCGGTGCCAGGATGACTGATTGTTTTCTGTGTGGCATTGCACTAGGTCTTGCCTTTCGTCTTTTCTTTATCCCTTTCAATGGATTCTCCCAAGTCTGATACGTCCCAGTGAGTCGGTGCTTTTACTGTCTGTAATAATAACGATTATTTTCCGACTTTCAGGTAAACACTATAGAGTCTCACTAGTGAGAGCGTCCCACACACACGTCCCATGTGTGTATGTATTCCAAACCTCCTCCGACATCATTTCTCCTCTCGTTTCCTAACCAGTCTAACCATTTTTTCATGATTCGTTGTGCACTTTGAGTAGCTGGTTTCCTCTTTACCATTCATTTGGATCAGATCGGAGTGTAGAGCAATAAGCTGGCGTGATCCGAGGGACTCCTTCCGTGTTTTTGAAGCATTCAGGCGCCGAAGAATTCTTTATCCCGCCCAAAAATCCTTCGAAATTCGTTGTAACTGAGTGCAACCAGGGAGGGTTTCTGACCTGTTTTTCGTGGACTCAATAAATTAGGCCTTCAAACCTTAGTTTCGGGATGTTCTCAGTTCTTTCGTCGGTATTTCCCATAATTTTGTGCATAGAGTTTTGTCCCTTTTCACTATTTCCGTCTTCTCTCGAGTTTGGTTAAGAAAGTGTTAATAGACCGATCAGTGAAAAGTAACGACTGCACGGTTCGTCTTTGTATGACAGAGGCTTTGCGTTGTCGCTTGGGAGGCCGTGTTTAAGATAAAATGGCTTTCATGAAAGGTCTTCACCAATCATTTTGTTACAGTGACGAATTTGCCCCCTAAATTAACACAAATCGCTTCAAAACATATACGCACATGCAGGGACAGCTAGGAGATGTTGAAGCTAATGTATGCTGAAAAGCCCAAAGTCACTGTACTACCGTTTCTTCTTGAGGATCGTCACCAGTGTGAATCTCACTTGTCTCTAGTCAAGTAAAGTCCAAAGTTCGATTGCCCTGCGTCACATATCTCGACCGCGACGTCCACTATATAGTCGGTCGCTCTGCTGTCGCACACTCATGGCCTAACAAATCCGTGATCTGAAGCTTATCCCATTCGTATTCAATTTTTTTCTAATTTGCCTACTTCACTAGGTTGATCAAAATGACCATCGTTCATGACCTGGCCGAATCTGTCGTTGGCGACATCACTCCTCACTGCAACGTGTCAAAAGAAGAGAAAGCCAGACGAGAATCTGTAAGTTTGTCACTTTTTACCCGATATGCGTATTGCCCAATTTCCTCCACAGATCGTCTCCTAACCCCCTTCTGTTTTCATCTGATTTTACCAAGAACTGAGGCGTATCCAGACTGCTTATAATCCTACGTAGTGGACATTGTCATCCGTTTATATCTCGATCTTCCTCTGAAACTTCGTGATCGTTTATAGAAGAAGTCAATTAGAGTTGGAAAACCTAATGACGAAACCGTCGTGGTTTATCTTCTGTTTAAGAAAGTTCTATTGTAACCGCTTGATGTGACGTTGTTTGCGATCGGCTCACACAAAATCATCCTGATGAACCCCCCACAAAACTGATCACTTTTAGGCGTTCTTGAAGTTTGGGACTCAGGGAAATCAACCCCAAATGCGATCAATGACCACATTTCTGGTAACAACACTCCTTCTCATGTGTACCCCTCTTTCCCTGGAGAAAACAACCCCTTGAAAAAAACGTTCTTATTTATACGGGATGTTTTTCCACTGCATTTCCACTTCGAGGGCACCAGAAGAAGTTCTCTGGGTCTCAAAATGACTCCTATGAGGATGCATCACAATGGAAATTATCCATATTTACTGGTCGACTGTGTCATGGGCACTGGTGGCACACCATCACACCACATCGAACGGTTCTTCTTGGTTGAACTTAACTCGGTCAGGTTGGTGATTTAATCGTGAATGCGCATACACAACCATCCAGTGGAACGTGTCAGTCGTGTGTAACCAAATGGTTGAGATCATGGAGATACCACTTCGACCACCCGAATTCGGTCCCCACATGGGTGCCTTTAAGTTGGCTGCCGGTCCGCATCCTGATAAGCTGTGTGCACGTTTTTTCGGAACTAAGGGCATAAAGGGAGTCTTTCTTTCTGTTTGTAGCTAACGAAGGTGGGAAATGAGCTGCAGCAACGTACGAAAACGGACTATTTTCCGAAGCCTTTTGTTTATTTCCTTCTGTTTTGCTAGAATACATCTTCGTGATAGGTGACCTGATTCCGAGGTTTGTGCTTTATTTTAGCCAGGGAATACAAGTCTCTTGTTCGTGATGCCCTGATAACAGGAGCTGGTGAACCTTTTTTTCGTTGCACTAGTGTTTCTCAGTCACTGATACAAGGTCACATTGAACATCTGATGCATGTACCGCAGTTGAGGCGAATTATTCCGTCCTAAACTAACAAAATCCGTTTTAAATGCCAAAATGCAACTGGAATCTTATCGTTCCTGTGCATAAAACTTGTTACACAGTTATTATTACTCACTGTCGTCACGAGGTATCATCCCCGCCGAGGAAAGACTTCAGCATCCACTCGGAGGAGTTCTGATTTTGCTCACTTTGCCCCACAGAAGAAGCTGAGCGGAATTTTTAGGTTTCGTTTATCCGTGTGTCCCAGTGTATCCCAATCATTCCGGTTAGTCCACACCAACCGGAGGAACCACTAGACTCCACTTTCCCTCCTATTAGGTTTCATAATGTATCTCTGACTGTGCCGGTATTTGAACTCCGGGTTTTTGACATGTGAGATGGACGTGTTATTATTACTACCCCACCTATCTACGCTGGACGAACTTGAATTATAACTTCTAACCAGCGATGTGGTTGGTTCACTTGATTGTTTCGGTCGATTGTCCTGCCTGTCTGGACCTCCAGTTGGATGGTGCCACGGAAAACTGAAGCCTTCTGGTCAATTGTGTTTAGTCACTTGCAAGTGGTCACAGTAGTTCCATAATTCGTACCCCTTAAAATCTTTGGAACAGTGCGTTTCATGGACGTCCTCTTTTGTTCGACAGCACAACAACACACTGAGCTCCTATTTCGGAAACTTTCGCTGACCACAGACATCGGCTTCCAGTCTCTGGAAGCTGAGACACATACTTTCTATTCGAGGTCGAGACTAGGCCCTAGATACCTTTGAGGGCTTGTTTATTAGACCAGCTACAACGTGATAAAGCCAGCTAATGCACAAACATTCCTTGAGGTATGTAACAGTAAGCGTAATAATACGAGGAACCACTCATTCATAACTCAATCACTTACCGCGAACTTCAAAGTTTCTAGTTTTCCGCATGAAAACAAATTAACCGTCTCTATGGGGCTTTACTGGGCAACTATGGACCTGCTGATGGCCGGATAGAGTAAAAATATGCACCTCTGGGGAACTAAAACTCGGAAGCATACTGAGCTGGTGGCAGTGTGTAAGAGTAACAACACAAACCCAAATGTAGAGACTCAAAAAAATGGTTCCTGTTGTTTTTACTCAGTCCACAGTTAGACCAGGATCCATTTACAATAGTCAGTCCCTAACATCTCTCTTTCTAACATGACGGACGCTTTTGTTTCTCCACTATCTTTCCATCCACTACTGTTACACGACACACACTCCGAAATGCGATGCTAATTACCTTCTTGTTCAGCTAATGTGTGTCCACAGCACGAAGAGGTATTCATCGGCACTGTGTTATTGCTTAAACACAAAACACTGTACGTTGGACAGCCATCCGTTTCCAACTTTATCCGTCACATCGAACTGGGCCCATAGACGTCGCAGACAGAAGGTTGCATCACACAGTTTTGCGCCAAGCTACGTGTGCAATTAACCAAACACCCAGTGTGAACCCGGTGGAAGTGTCTGCAGTACGGCTCATAATTGTCAGATCACGTGGGGACAACTAGACAGTTGGAGTCCACAGTGTATGTCGGGTTAGCTTGGTGGCCTGCATCACTCATACAGCGTTCCCTTGATGCAAGCATCTGGTTAGGTATATAATCATCACGTCTGTCTGAACAACGGTTATCGCAGAAGGTCACTCCCAGCATTGTTGTGGACTGAACACTGTGGAGTATCGTGGCTGTCGAGGCGGGTGTTTGCTAATCCACTAATGAAAGGTAGATAAAACGAAAAATGGCTGTATAAAATATAGACTGTATACTACAGTGCGATACAGATGCAATGCGGAGATAAAACATTACATATGGAAGATGATGACATACACCTAATGTAATACTTGAGTAATATGGCTAAGATATCGTTTGGAAGCAAAGGGTTATCCACCAAGAGCCTGGTGTTGCGAACCAACTAAGGCTCCCAAAGGTTTGCACGACAACACTTCCACGGGCGACGGCGAGGACTATCAACCATGCACGCAAAATCCTACTGACAGATATTGACTAAGACAGTGGTGCGAATTCGCGCGAAATAAAATGCCCCTCCCCTCGAAGCGCTACCTTATCTGGTAGGATTAAATATTATTACGGGGACAGGCACCAGAGACAAGGAGGCTTTTTGACCCATCGAGCAGAGTGACCTTTCTTCTGTGGGACTTTGCACTAAACCTTGTCTATCTTAGACTTCGGAGAAGTTACCTCTCTTTGGGTAGGTCTTTCCGAGAGAGAGATTACTCAATGCGGATTTGGCTGTTGTCAGAGTTTTTATCATATACAGTGACTAGGAACACCGAATTCATCGAAATAACCAGATTATCAGGATTTGCTCACGTGGAAATGAACACTTCGATGATACTCCTTCGTTTTCAAATTTGCTGTGTCATTGTTGTTGTCTCAGCTTTCGACCTCTTGCTGAACCGCTACCTAATAATCGTTTACTGTTGCTCAGTGCCCTGTCTTCTCACCATGTCCGTTTTTTAGAATGCCATGACAGATCTTTGCAATCTACTCCCGAAGGACAACGCAGAAGAGGTTCTCAACTTGTGGATTGTAGGTGCCAGTTTCTGTCTCCTCTCATTTACTACATTCCTTCCTAGGAGTACAATCTCGGACAGACTCCTGAAGCCCGTTTGTGCAAAGACTTTGACAAGTGAATGCCTAGCTTTCAAATGCACTGTTGTGTTATCATCATTTAACCACTTTCAGATTTGACATGATCTTGCAAGCATTCGAATATGAGAAAGAAACACAAAGGCCGGGAATGTTGGAGGAATTTTTCACAAGCACGTTGGGTAAGCTGTCTAACATATTCGAGTTGTATGTGTTTTTCTCCAACCTTCTTACAGGGTGCTTCACTACTCCAGTGGTTCAGAGTCTAGTCAAGGAACTGTACGAACAACGGCAAGAATTTCAGGCGGATAAGTAGAATTTCTCGGCTACCACAGGCCTGTGGGAAACATTTTCTATATTTCTATTCCGATTTTATTTGTTCAATAAAAATATACTCCGACTTGTTCATCCGGGTGTTGACTATCTCGGGGGCTGGTCATTTTCATTCATGCGGAATGTTGTGGTGAGTTGTTGCTTTTCAGTAAGTCAGTATACCGATGTCCCCTTTTTTAGGGACCACTTTAAGGGGCTGATCCCAAGAGGTCTTCCTTAGGATGATTTCTTTCTGAAAGGGGAGCAGTGGTGAACTGGAAGAGCTACTATGTAGAAAAGCGTATCATAATCCGTTCTAGATCTCATCCCTCAGATGCCTTGTGCTTTATGTCATATTTTCAACGTGTATCGAATTGATGGACGTTTGTTTGTGCATGGATGGACAGATAAACTGGCTTTTGTGTTCTGTCTAGGCTCACGCACCTGATAACCGAATTTTACCTGACAGCCAAACAGAATGGAGGCAGGGGTGTAGAATACACTTTCCATCCACCGAGAGAATTCACCAGGTCGCAGTCAGCTTACTCATGAGAAATACACTTCCCGTCAAGTGATGTGACTTCTGCACTCCCTTCATCTGCTTGGTCAAGGGGCATCAGGACAGTTAAATATGCGCCCAGGATGTACAAAAACAAATTCAAATTAATTTTCGCCCACTTGGATGAAGAATAACTATTCTGGGACGCTCATTCTAAAGCTACTCTGGCTTCGTGTGATTTATCATCGTCAAACCGAACTGGCCAAAGTGCATACAATGCAAACAAATAGACAGTCCCTGAACGGGGTTCGAAATTGCGCCCTTCAGCGGGGGATATCAAGGTTGAGCTCACCAATGATACGGACAGGCATCACTTGTCGACTGTTTAGGCTGAGATGTGGCGGAGCAATGCGGAACCCAAGTAAACACGTGACGTAGGGCAACACCCGTGGTGTCAGCATTCGCCTAGTGAGAGAGAGGGAGATTGAGGTTTCGAATCCCGTCCTGATTTCTCCACTTTCCTCATTTGTATTTTGTGCTTCGGTCTATTTTTACCGTTTTCCTAAACCACTTCTCTTCTGTATCGACTTGAGCACACCTTTGCAACTTCGGCTGCCCAGCAACAAATCGACCATGAAAAGGTTTTATTTATTACACCCCTCTGACAGTGAACCAGAAGCAGGAGAAAAATCTGTTTTGTCTTCTGGTTCGCGGTAGTTTTGTTTTCGTGGTTTTGGCTGAAAGAGAAGCTTTCCCGTGTAAATGCGACCGAAGGGCTGCACTATCATGGAGGATAACGCCAAAATTGGCCTTTTGATGTTAAACCTTTCAAACACCGTTTGTCGAAGGTTGGTGGGCCATCACTAAAGTGGGACAAGATACAAACAAGTAATCTTTTTGTGAAAGTGAACGTTACCAAGTGATCGCGTCATATGTCAACCCTCCTAAGTCCTGGTTAACCAAGCCACAGTCACTTAATGGTTTACTAATCTTGACTATTTTTATGGTGTAAAGTAGTCGTTTATGCCGTGTTCACGTCGCTTATTCGTAATCTTCACGATGTGAAAATATCAACAAGTACCGGGACGCTCTCATTTCATCTTCACTGCAAAAGTACGGCTGACTCAGTCTCTATCCCCAAGACGACTAATAACAATGATTTCATGATAGGTGCCGAAGCCTGCAAACTCAGTTTACATACGAGCGACTTTACTTCTCGATATAACCCTTAGAGAGAGCTCTGAGCTACTCGGAAGACGCAGAATGGATGGCAGTGCTATCTGTGAATTGGAGCATCTCTAAGCAGCGTGTTCACTTGACTAGCGTTGTATGTTTTTGTGTGCTCGTTTTTCCGGGCGTAACTTTGCGCGTTTTAGCCACATCTCCTCGTCAGTGACCTCCCTGTTTCTGTCCTTATATTATTGCCTGCATTAATGCCCGGCAAATATTTGCGTGACTTAAGTTTTAACTGTGCGACTTCGAGGGTAATGCTTACAATCCCAAAGACTACTCCTAGCAGAAACCTCACGTAATACAAAGGACTTTAAGGGTGGTGCAGCGCTTTCACCCTCTTAGCGGAGTCCTCACAATGAAAGGATAAGCTACGAGAAGGTGAAGAGAAAATGTGGATTACCTAACGTCATGTGCGATGGAGGCATAGGATTTCCCTTAGGGCTACTTTGTGCGGTGTTTGTATATTGGTTTCTGCGGGTGCATCGTACACCGCTTGAAGTGTCGGGAAAGGAAAGCATGTCTTCTCTAACATTTCTATTTGCACAGCAAATCTTTTGACCAGGTGTCTCGTAGAGACAATATGGTATTAGGTAGCTGAACAAATGCGAAAAGTGATAGACTCCACACATCAAAAGCGATCAACAGATACCATGGATTGTGTTAAATTCCGTTGGAGACGTAGGTCTGGGCTGAGCGCACGGCTGAAAGTCAGAACCGGGTGACGTCTTGAGAACCGTAACGGGACGGACTTCGAGGAGAAAGTTTTCTCGTTAACTTTTGTGCCTTTTGGGCCTTGAGCAATTTCTGATTGAGGACCTGGCGGAAATGCTGCGAAATCAGGCTGTACCCTTTTGGATCCCGGAAGTAGTACTGATACATAGTAATGGTGGGATCATTACTTGCTCTAACAGAGCCGCATATATCAGCCGGCAACTTACGTAGCCTGAAATCAGCTGCAATGCAGAGATGTCGAACACTTTTTCAAAAAATATGCGTTGGTCTTGTCAACAAAGCCAATTAGCAGGCCTATCTCAGGATTTACTAATGAATTGACCATGAGTAGTCCCACCTTGCAAAATCACTTTTTTGATCGGGAGGCCGCCTACTTGTTGAAGTAAAGTTTTCTGGGCTCAAGTTCGAAAATTAGCCCCTTGTCAGACTTTCCATTCATAAGTTACTTTATAATGGTATATAGAGCAACATTATTTGGCCACTACAGATCACTCATCATGGCGAATGAACGCATATTCCCGAACCGTCCACGCAATGAATGGAAACATTATATATGTATATTCCGGGGAATTCCGCGAAAAAACTTTTGATCTCAAGGCTTCGGTGATTTCAACCAACCCTGTCACTCCTACAACTTTTTTTAGCTAACTAGCCTCGACAGTTTTCGTCGATAGGCCACTGCTGTACGTCTGCAGACGTAAGAAATCCTTGCTCATGTCCGACCACCACATGATCAGAATCCATTCGTAATGTGTACTCAAAACGTAACAACAATCACTGGTAAGTAACGGCAAATGTACAGCCAAAAAATCGGGTATAAAACTTGGTACAATGAGCTGTCTTCGGCTGGCACTCGGGTGTTCATTGCGACTTACCCTCGGTCGCGATCGCTCCACATTATACGGGCCGTGAAAAGAATGCACAGGGACATGGGGACGGACAATGGCAGTGATAAGTCTTCCCCACCAGGACCAGTACTTATCCTACCGAAAGGAAGAACAAGCGTCTAAATAGCTGTGCAACTCTTCAAGTTAAGCAAGACGGAAAGCAAAATTTCACAGTCTTATGTTGTGGCCTTGCTCCGTGTTTGTTGCTGACAACAGTAAAACAGACAATTCAAGTGCAGACGTTTCGTCTGAGAATGTGAACCAACAAGCTGCCGCGGCATATTAAGCTAGGAGTCGAGGAGACTGGAAAATTTCTTCTCAGATAGGGCCGGTGGGCCAAAAACCTAGCATTTTAGTTTTCAGGCACTGGTAAAAAGGACTTTGCTTTGCGCTACCTCTTTAACAACATCATCAAGGAATAGCATACCATCAACTGACAGAAAGTTGTTAGAATTACACCATTTCTCAACTACTCCTATAATTCCTACTGCATGAACAGCTGTCTAGCTTAATTTTTTTCAAGAGGCTGATGCCCAGCGCGATACAGCTTTCTGCAATGTCTGTCATATGTGCTACATTTTATTTGTCCGCCCTCCTAGGTGGCCTCCAACTGACTCGTTTGCCTGTTTAGACCATAGAATCCTGAAGACTCCGGGCGATAATGGTCAACATGTACTTTATGAGCAGCGTTTTCAGTAAATCTGACTTAGCTTTCCCGTCCCGACAGCTTTGTGCATAGGCCAGTTCTATTTTTCTAACTGGATGCTTTACTGAGTGCCAATAGACTGGTGACGGAAGGATGACAACATATTGTAAATTGGGAGGAAGTTATCTTTGCTTTTTCTTGGTTTTAGGTGGATTCTTCGGAGCTTGACGACTCCGGTGTTGTGGTGCGTCTGTGAGAACACTGCTAATATAACCTCCTTCACAGCCGCCGAGTAAATGCTGTGTCAAAGAGACGGTCATAACAACTGCTGGTTGTCGCAAAGCACCTTCCTCACGGAAAAGCTGTGCGTGCATTGATAATCCGTCCGTTCTCGGAAGTGGGCAGTACCTCATGATTTACTTAACCTCTCTCGATTAACCGAAATGGCTCCTTCCTGGCAATTTAACAGCACTTAACGCCTCGGATTTCGTTTATCGCCAGACACATCGAAGCGCCGTCACGGGGTGTAGTATCACAATCAATGGTCACATGCATAGATGAACTCAGCCGCAAAACAACTCCTGGACATGTACGGGAACGGAAGTTGCACTTCTGTCACTATGGGTGACCTAACCGTTCAAACTGCAGTCACTTAATTGGCCAGAGTCATGGGCAAGTGATCAATTTATCCTACTTCACCTGAAAAAAGGGCGGCAATCTTATCCGGTGTGATAACGGTAATGCCTCAGCTCAATTCTTGATCTAATCCTCCCGAACTAGCGTTTTCGGCACCGCGGGTGCCTGCAACCAGGTCAGAAACATATGTTAGGTGGGTCATATTTAGGGTAACGATAATGATAATAGGCTTGTTCTCCAACTTGTAAGGAGCATACCAAGTGAGGCATGATCAGCCGTTGCAACGTGAACGTGGTGGTGATACCAACATGGAAGTTTGGACACCTAGGCGCGCCATTAGAGACCGGCATCATGACTGGCCGTTGAGTCCACACTTTTGGTCAGCCATAGCTCACCCTGATGTTGAATAGGTAAGTGACTCTATCTTCCGACCAATCACGTGCGGCTTAAGCACTCTCGCCGGAGCAGCACCTAAATGCGAGCGGTATGGTGGTTTTGGTTCAGAATTCTGACTAACGCTCTAGTTGAGTTGATTACAGGAAAGTTAAACTTTTCGTAAATCCTGTCACTATGCCCAGCCATTGGGAACAAGTTTTTGTCGGGGATGCTCTGGTGGTTGAGCCTGTGCCTTTCCCGACATAAACAGTAAAATTGGCAGTACTTTGTATCCCATTAGAATGCAACTGGTAGTATGCTGTAACGAATTCGTGGCAAGCTGGCAATTATGACCAATCTACTGGGATTGACAAACAGTTATTTAGTGAACGTAGCCTTTATGAAGATGCTTGTGGATGTCTGTATTTGCAATTGGACCTAAAGTGCGTGGGCAGTAAATACACCTGTCAATGAATGTGAGAAGATATCACGAAATTAATTGAATTGAAATGCGCAGCTAGTGCAAAATTTCAGAGACAGATAACGGAAAATTACCAATATTTTGTCACCCAACTATAAGACATTGGAAACGGTCTTATTGCCAGTAAATAATCAAAAACACACGGTGAACGTGGTGGCATAAACTGAAACGCTGTCCCCTCTATCCATGTCGCTAGAAATGACAGAAGACATACCGTTTACGTTTACTTTCTTCAGCGCTGCACGTGAAACATGCAGTTATATAAATACAAACAAGTGATAATGTTGAAGAGACATTGCTCGGATGACTTCTGCAAGTCCCCTGATCGATGTCGGGGTAACCGAATCGCTTGCGTCAACTGCTTTTGCGTACAGTCTGAGTTGGCTTGAGTTGATCGACAGTGCCTTGCTTATTGGCAGAACATCAGGAGTTGTGTTGCACAATAGGATTCGGAGGGGGTTGACAGGATCAATCAGCTGACCAGCAATTAACGGATATCTGGGTACCGACGACGAAGGATTCCGATTTGTCCTTAGACGAGACGGTTTTCCTGAAGGCTACTTCCAAGTATTTGCGAGTAGCACCCTAAAAGGACCAGAGGGATTGATTGTGTTAATGAACAAAATAGTCTTGGTTGTGCCATCGGACGTGGCATGGCTGCACCATTAATGCACTGACACACGTAGAGTTCTGGACAAGCCCATAACGGACTTCACGTTTGAGATGGTCGGACGAGGAATGTGCCCGCTCGGTAGGTTGAATCCTGTTCCCCTTAACCAAGAGCAGCTTTGGGACACGAGGCCCTTCATTACCTATGTTGTCATGGGGCTCATATTTTACCTCTAGTTGCCACGTGAGGGGGGCCTTCTGAGAGTTCAGAACAGCAGTCCAACTTTTAGCTAGTGCCTTGCGTTGCAGAATGCCACTGTATTACACTCGGACCAGGAACAGTCTGATCATCAAAGGCCAACAACACGCTTTTCACTTTTTCCTCCACAGAGCTTTCACCGATTGGAGTTTTCGACAACCAGACTCCACACAAAAATCAGAGGCTGTAGTTTATGGGCAAGGCGTGGTTTGCTGTGCTTTTAGAGTACGTGAGCTTCTCCCCATAAGTAAGCCTTAGGGAGACACAGTTAGCAGTATGATTCCGCATTCTTTCTTACATGGCGTGCGCCCATTTTTGGGGCCGCAATTAATGATTTTGACCATATTTCATCCACACCATCATCGTCAGCTTGCATCCAGGTCGTGATCTTAACTATTCACTCCACCCGCTTTCTAATTTCTGGTAGTATAACGCCATGCACAGCCCGGTTTACTCAAGGTTGTTGGACAAACGGATATTTTTCGCTCAAATTCTACTCATTCTCTTTGAAAAACTGTGGTAATCGCCAGTCAGTATTGGCTACAGACCACAACTGGCTTCAAGCCCTGCCGGTTTTCGCGACCGCTGTATATATTTTCGCCGCACCCATTATTAGACGGACCGGTAGGCCCCATGTATCGTCCACTACTTTGACATTTGAAACACCCCACGCTTCTTCTGTCCCTGTTCGTAACTCCCGCTCCACTTTTGTGTTTAGTGCGTGCGTATGAACTGGCGTTTGTTTGTCCCTACAGATTCACTAATTTGACCTTGAGTTCATCCAGCCATTTTGTGACCAACCTTATGCACGTGTGACTGTCTCACGTGGGAGTCCGTTTGCTTACTTGGTTCGTACTTTTATAGTCCAAGTGGACCATTTGTTGTGGACGAGTATCTACTGTCGATGTTTGTATATTTTGTGGATTGCTATCTTACCGTACTGTAGAGAAACCCGGCTCTGAGTTTGTTTTGCCCTCACTGTGTCCTGGTATTACGTGTCACCCGAAGATATATCGTTTGGCTGTAACACCCCACTTAATCCAAACGCCTTCTCAGAGCCTTCATGGGATTCGGTGGTTGCTCCTTATTTAAACGACACCCGCTTATCTTTCTTAGCACAAACTTATCTGAAAACTCCCTAAGTGGCCTGATCCTCCAGATGCAGGCAGGTTTTCGTTGACGTAGATCAGAAACATAAGTGGTACAAAAACGGAACCTTGTGCGACCCCATTGGAGATTGGCACCGAGGAAGCTTACTTTCTGGAATGTTGTCTGATAAAAACCTCGTAATCTGGTGTGGAATTCCCCATTGAATCCCATAAGTCTCGAGGTTTGGAGCAGAGTCTCATGTGGAACTCGGTCAAATGCCTGTGAGAAGTCAAAAATATAGCACCCGACATGAGTATTTCGTTCTTAGCTTGGGCTAAGCAGCCCATAAATACGAGCACGTTCATCACGCAATAACGGTTTAAGAGTAATCCTTGTTGCACTGGGGATATCATGTTATCGTTGGTGAGGTGATTCAAGATGGCCCGCTTGCGAGTGCGTTCCATCACCCGGCACGGTACACTAGTGAGGCCAATAGGCCTGTAGCTGCAGGGCGATGGTTGGTAACCAGTTTTGTAGATTGGCATGACAATCGCTTCCTTCCAAGCAAAGGCGCAATGAGGGCAGCAAATGCTAGTTTGACGGCTGGCTCCATGAGCAAATGGGCTAGTACGCACTTTGAAAAAAGCAGGAATAAACTCAGCAATGGGGTTGTCAATAGGAGCAGAAAAGCAGGGGTCAGGTAGCAGAGCATTTTGAGTATATTAACGAGTGACTGTGAAATGATGAATACACGTGCGTGGCTGGCAGTCAGATGGTGTAAATACGCGGTATACAGTGACAAATTGTGCGAAAGACGGTCGCTACGTTCGATGGATGCTTCCAAGTCAAACAGAAACGGAATCCATGTAAAATAATAGCTTTCGGCTGAGGTTGGCACAAAATAATGATGCCTGCAGTATTTAGCCGACGGGTGCGAAAGCAGAACATACAACAAGCTGAGTTATAATGCCTGCGTAGGCACGCTAAAACAAAAGCTAAGCAAATATTACCAGATAACACATAACACAAGAGTATCGCGAAAATATAGCCGTCGGAGAAGCAGATTTGGTGCAGCAAACGATGTGCTTGACCACCATATTACGGTTTTAAACTCGATCCCCGTGTCAGTGTTAGCTATCTTCAGCCAGCAGGTAGTTTATCGGGCGCGAGAACTGTTAGGCTAGTAATGCAGAGCCATCAAATCGGGCAGTCGTACAACAAACAACCGCAAGTCAAACCAGATCGATGAGGCGGCACTATTTACCTCAGGTCTTGAGGTTGTGGAATATGAAAGAAGACAGCTGGGTCAAGCGCCTCGGTGACACAACGCCGACGCTGCGTAAGCCAAGCACACCCTGACAGGCCACTACGCACCACGCTCTCGTGTGCGTTTGTGAGGTGGGTGGGAGGAATCAAGCTTCCGCCGTTATAATGCTGATATTTATGGAAGCCCGCATAGATGTTCTGGTAGTCGTGGAGGCGGGGCCACTTTTGATCGGTTTCCTGGAAATTAGAAGGAGGAGAGCGTGTTGTAGGCTTGCGCGCAGAAAACGATCCAGGGAAGCACGACACTGAGCGGTGAAACCTTATTTTCTCAGCTAGGCTACAACGAAAATGCAATGGAGGGGAAGAGAACAGAGAACACGAAAAACACGGGGTTGCCCTGGATCTAGCGCGTACATCAAATCAGGGGCAGTTAAATATCAGGTAGGGTGGCAGAAGGTTCACACGTAAGAGAGTTAACTAGGAATGCGAAAAACTGTAACAATGTGTGCTATTTCGGACCCAGTTGAGAACACTACTCAAGATGCGAGAGCGGAAAACCAGGGAGAAAATATCGAGTTAGTGTGAGCTGGATGGCACACAAAGTGGTTGTTGGAATTACAGAATGTATGGCGAAAACGTGAATTTAGGCTCGGCTTAGCCCTTGCCATAAGGGCATTTTTGTGCACCGGAGAGTGTGGAAAAGTTAGATTTAACCTAAGCTTTCTTAGGCACAGTGGTTTTAGGCTAAAAATTATACAACGGAAGCGATGGGACAGGGAGCTGGATTGTGGGAACAGTCTGTTGGTAGATGACTGCTGAGAGTTTTCAGTTGCTGGTCTTCAACTGTGGGTATAAACTGTAGATCATGCGGGACAAAATTTCATAACCGGTCGCACGCATTGCTTAGAAATTACGATCTTCCTATCTATCAGATGGCAGAAACGCAATATCAGAAAGCGGAATCTGTGGGCCCGAGAGACCTGGGACTAGATTAGTAGTTAAAGCTAAAGGTACAAGATTATCTGAGGCCAAGGTTTTCGATCCCACCGGAGTAAGTGACAATTTTGCAATTGAGTATTCACGCGCCGGCAGCAAGGTAGTTTTTGAATTGGTGAATGAGAAGTCTAACCCATAGGCAGTTCACCAGCAAGCTAGAGAGTCTGCCTTGCTGAACGACTTCAACGACTCCACTGGTGATTGATAGCGGAGATGACTCTCATCGATTTTCGTTTCTTGTGTACTATCCACCAGGTAGGAGGTGAACCACTGAAATATGGATTTAGTGATGCAAACGAAAACGAGTTTATCTAGCAGCAATGGATGAGAAACCTGGTCAAGGGTTTTCTGGATACCTGGGTAGATTACTACTACCCGCCATCGTAAGACGATGTAATGGTCTCGACGAAGCCAGGCTTGAAGCCACTAGCTGATCAGTGAGTAAGGAATCCGTACTGCTGGTCATCTATGGCATTTGTACCTGAAGGTTACTTGGTTAGATAGCCGTTGACAAGGCGTTCTGGGGTTATAATTGAAAGAAAATTATATTGGGCCCCCTTGTATTTGGAATTGGTTATCCTGGAGGTGGATTTGAGATTATGGGGGTGGTAGATTGCTTTAATTGTGATGGGAAGCCGGTAGACTATCTGGAGAGAGAAGGCGAGGGAAGCAAGGAAGCAGAGGAGCAGCTTACACAAAAATGACCTTTTAGAAAGAAAGGACCCAGCGGTCAGTTATTGGAAAGTGTGTACATGTTGCGGCTGTACGGGCGGAGCTGCGCACAATTCGGGACCAGCCTTCTGCACAAGTTGGGCAAGTAGCCAGGCGCAGCCAGTTGGGCTCATTTTGAAAGACCGGGAAAAGCCCTGATCGTCGGAGTCACCCAGCATAAATTTGGACTGATAAGGCAAGGCACGAGCACAGGAGATAATAGGTGACAGGTCAACAACAAAGGCAGATAAGAGAACTAGTTGTAGGTAGCCGTATCCAAACAGTGCAGATTTGTTAGTTTGCTCTGTAGAGATCCAGATGGCTATTGGAAAAACTTCGATGGTAGAAGCTTCAATGAGGGTTGCATGAAGTTCCGACCCTGTAATTTTTCCTATCTTGGCGGTAGTTATTATAGCCAGGGAGCGAAATGGCCTTGGCCGGATTTTCAACCGAGAGATATTTCTATTCACACTGATCGAAAGTTACGGGATTCAAGGGGGAATTCCACACCAGATTACGAGGTTTTTATCAGACAACATTCCAGAAAGTAAGCTTCCTCGGTGCCAATCTCCAATGGGGTCGCACAAGGTTCCGTTTTTGTACCACTTATGTTTCTGATCTACGTCAACGAAAACCTGCCTGCATCTGGAGGATCAGGCCACTTAGGGAGTTTTCAGATAAGTTTGTGCTAAGAAAGATAAGCGGGTGTCGTTTAAATAAGGAGCAACCACCGAATCCCATGAAGGCTCTGAGAAGGCGTTTGGATTAAGTGGGGTGTTACAGCCAAACGATATATCTTCGGGTGACACGTAATACCAGGACACAGTGAGGGCAAAACAAACTCAGAGCCGGGTTTCTCTACAGTACGGTAAGATAGCAATCCACAAAATATACAAACATCGACAGTAGATACTCGTCCACAACAAATGGTCCACTTGGACTATAAAAGTACGAACCAAGTAAGCAAACGGACTCCCACGTGAGACAGTCACACGTGCATAAGGTTGGTCACAAAATGGCTGGATGAACTCAAGGTCAAATTAGTGAATCTGTAGGGACAAACAAACGCCAGTTCATACGCACGCACTAAACACAAAAGTGGAGCGGGAGTTACGAACAGGGACAGAAGAAGCGTGGGGTGTTTCAAATGTCAAAGTAGTGGACGATACATGGGGCCTACCGGTCCGTCTAATAATGGGTGCGGCGAAAATATATACAGCGGTCGCGAAAACCGGCAGGGCTTGAAGCCAGTTGTGGTCTGTAGCCAATACTGACTGGCGATTACCACAGTTTTTCAAAGAGAATGAGTAGAATTTGAGCGAAAAATATCCGTTTGTCCAACAACCTTGAGTAAACCGGGCTGTGCATGGCGTTATACTACCAGAAATTAGAAAGCGGGTGGAGTGAATAGTTAAGATCACGACCTGGATGCAAGCTGACGATGATGGTGTGGATGAAATATGGTCAAAATCATTAATTGCGGCCCCAAAAATGGGCGCACGCCATGTAAGAAAGAATGCGGAATCATACTGCTAACTGTGTCTCCCTAAGGCTTACTTATGGGGAGAAGCTCACGTACTCTAAAAGCACAGCAAACCACGCCTTGCCCATAAACTACAGCCTCTGATTTTTGTGTGGAGTCTGGTTGTCGAAAACTCCAATCGGTGAAAGCTCTGTGGAGGAAAAAGTGAAAAGCGTGTTGTTGGCCTTTGATGATCAGACTGTTCCTGGTCCGAGTGTAATACAGTGGCATTCTGCAACGCAAGGCACTAGCTAAAAGTTTGACTGCTGTTCCGAACTCTAAGAAGGCCCCCCTCATGCGGCAACTAGAGGTAAAATATGAGCCCCATGACAACATAGGCAATGAAGGGCCTCGTGTCCCAAAGCTGCTCTTGGTTAAGGGGAACAGGATTCAACCTACCGAGCGGGCACATTCCTCGTCCGACCATCTCAAACGTGAAGTCCGTTACGGGCTTGTCCAGAACTCTACGTGTGTCAGTGCATTAATGGTGCAGCCATGCCACGTCCGATGGCACAACCAAGACTATTTGGTTCATTACCACAATCAATCCCTCTGGTCCTTTTAGGGTGCTACTCGCAAATACTTGGAAGTAGCCTTCAGGAAAACCGTCTCGTCTAAGGACAAATCGGAATCCTTCGTCGTCGGTACCCAGATATCCGTTAATTGCTGGTCAGCTGATTGATCCTGTCAACCCCCTCCGAATACTATTGTGCAACACAACTCCTGATGTTCTGCCAATAAGCAAGGCACTGTCGAGCAACTCAAGCCAACTCAGACTGTACGCAAAAGCAGTTGAAGCAAGCGATTCGGTTACCCCGACATCGATCAGGGGACTTGCAGAAGTCATCCGAGCAATGTCTCTTCAACATTATCACTTGTTTGTATTTATATAACTGCATGTTTCACGTGCAGCGCTGAAGAAAGTAAACGTAAACGGTATGTCTTCTGTCATTTCTAGCGACATGGATAGAGGGGACAGCGTTTCAGTTTATGCCACCACGTTCACCGTGTGTTTTTGATTATTTACTGGCAATAAGACCGTTTCCAATGTCTTATAGTTGGGTGACAAAATATTAGTAATTTTCCGTTATCTGTCTCTGAAATTTTGCACTAGCTGCACATTTCAATTCAATTAATTTCGTGATACCTTCTCACATTCATTGACAGGTGTATTTACTGCCCACGCACTTTAGGTCCAATTGCAAACACAGACATCCACAAGCATCTTCATAGAGGCTACGTTCACTAAATAACTGTTTGTCAATCCCAGTAGATTGGTCACAATTGCCAGCTTGCCACGAATTCGTTACAGCATACTACCAGTTGCATTCTAATGGGATACAAAGTACTGCCAATTTTACTGTTTATGTCGGGAAAGGCACAGGCTCAACCACCAGAGCATCCCCGACAAAAACTTGTTCCCAATGGCTGGGCATAGTGACAGGATTTACGGAAAGTTTAACTCTCCTGTAATCAACTCAACTAGAGTGTTAGTCAGAATCCTGAACCAAAACCACCATACCGCTCGCATTTAGGTGCTGCTCCGGCGAGAGTGCTTAAGCCGCACGTGATTGGTCGGAAGATAGAGTCACTTACCTATTCAACATCAGGGTGAGCTATGGCTGACCGAAAGTGTGGACTCAACGGTCAGTCATGATGCCGGTCTTTAATGGCGCGCCCAGGTGTCCAAACTTCCAGCTTGGTATCACCACCACGTTCACGTTGCAACGGCTGATCATGCCTCACTTGGTATGCTCCTTACAAGTTGGAGAACAAGCCTATTATCATTATCGTTACCCTAAATATGACCCACCTAACATATGTTTCTGACCTGGTTGCAGGCACCCGCGGTGCCGAAAACGCTAGTTCGGGAGGATTAGATCAAAAATTGAGCTGAGGCATTACCGTTATCACACCGGATAAGATTGCCGCCCTTTTTTCAGGTGAAGTAGGATAAATTGATCACTTGCCCATGACTCTGGCCAATTAAGTGACTGCAGTTTGAACGGTTAGGTCAGCCATAGTGACAGAAGTGCAACTTCCGTTCCCGTACATGTCCAGGAGTTGTTTTGCGGCTGAGTTCATCTATGCATGTGACCATTGATTGTGATACTACACCCCGTGACGGCGCTTCGATGTGTCTGGCGATAAACGAAATCCGAGGCGTTAAGTGCTGGTAAATTGCCAGGAAGGATCCATTTCGGTTAATCGAGAGAGGTTAAGTAAATCATGAGGTACTGCCCACTTCCGAGAACGGACGGATTATCAATGCACGCACAGCTTTTCCGTGAGGAAGGTGCTTTGCGACAACGAGCAGTTGTTATGACCGTCTCTTTGACACAGCATTTACTCGGCGGCTGTAAAGGAGGTTATATTAGCAGTGTTCTCATAGACGCACCACAACACCGGAGTCGTCAAGCTCCGAAGAATCCACCTAAAACCAAGAAAAAGCAAAGATAACTTCCTCCCAATTTACAATATGTTGTCATCCTTCCGTCACCAGTCTATTGGCACTCAGTAAAGCATCCAGTTAGAAAAATAGAACTGGCCTATGCACAAAGCTGTCGGGACAGGAAAGCTAAGTCAGATTTACTGAAAACGCTGCTCATAAAGTACATGTTGACCATTATCGCCCGGAGTCTTCAGGATTCTATGGTCTAAACAGGCAAACGAGTCAGTTGGAGGCCACCTAGGAGGGCGGACAAATAAAATGTAGCACATATGACAAACATTGCAGAAAGCTGTATCGCGCTGGGCATCAGCCTCTTGAAAAAAATTAAGCTAGACAGCTGTTCATGCAGTAGGAATTATAGGAGTAGTTGAGAAATGGTGTAATTCCAACAACTTTCTGTCAGTTGATGGTATGCTATTCCTTGATGATGTTGTTAAAGAGGTAGCGCAAAGCAAAGTCCTTTTTACCAGTGCCTGAAAACTAAAATGCTAGGTTTTTGGCCCACCGGCCCTATCTGAGAAGAAATTTTCCAGTCTCCTCGACTCCTAGCTTAATATGCCGCAGCAGCTTGTTGGTTCACATTCTCATACGAAACGTCTGCACTTGAATTGTCTGTTTTACTGTTGTCAGCAACAAACACGGAGCAAGGCCACAACATAAGACTGTGAAATTTTGCTTTCCGTCTTGCTTAACTTGAAGAGTTGCACAGCTATTTAGACGCTTGTTCTTCCTTTCGGTAGGATAAGTACTGGTCCTGGTGGGGAAGACTTATCACTGCCATTGTCCGTCCCCATGTCCCTGTGCATTCTTTTCACGGCCCGTATAATGTGGAGCGATCGCGACCGAGGGTAAGTCGCAATGAACACCCGAGTGCCAGCCGAAGACAGCTCATTGTACCAAGTTTTATACCCGATTTTTTGGCTGTACATTTGCCGTTACTTACCAGTGATTGTTGTTACGTTTTGAGTACACATTACGAATGGATTCTGATCATGTGGTGGTCGGACATGAGCAAGGATTTCTTACGTCTGCAGACGTACAGCAGTGGCCTATCGACGAAAACTGTCGAGGCTAGTTAGCTAAAAAAAGTTGTAGGAGTGACAGGGTTGATTGAAATCACCGAAGCCTTGAGATCAAAAGTTTTTTCGCGGAATTCCCCGGAATATACATATATAATGTTTCCATTCATTGCGTGGACGGTTCGGGAATATGCGTTCATTCGCCATGATGAGTGATCTGTAGTGGCCAAATAATGTTGCTCTATATACCATTATAAAGTAACTTATGAATGGAAAGTCTGACAAGGGGCTAATTTTCGAACTTGAGCCCAGAAAACTTTACTTCAACAAGTAGGCGGCCTCCCGATCAAAAAAGTGATTTTGCAAGGTGGGACTACTCATGGTCAATTCATTAGTAAATCCTGAGATAGGCCTGCTAATTGGCTTTGTTGACAAGACCAACGCATATTTTTTGAAAAAGTGTTCGACATCTCTGCATTGCAGCTGATTTCAGGCTACGTAAGTTGCCGGCTGATATATGCGGCTCTGTTAGAGCAAGTAATGATCCCACCATTACTATGTATCAGTACTACTTCCGGGATCCAAAAGGGTACAGCCTGATTTCGCAGCATTTCCGCCAGGTCCTCAATCAGAAATTGCTCAAGGCCCAAAAGGCACAAAAGTTAACGAGAAAACTTTGTCCTCGAAGTCCGTCCCGTTACGGTTCTCAAGACGTCACCCGGTTCTGACTTTCAGCCGTGCGCTCAGCCCAGACCTACGTCTCCAACGGAATTTAACACAATCCATGGTATCTGTTGATCGCTTTTGATGTGTGGAGTCTATCACTTTTCGCATTTGTTCAGCTACCTAATACCATATTGTCTCTACGAGACACCTGGTCAAAAGATTTGCTGCGCAAATAGAAATGTTAGAGAAGACATGCTTTCCTTTCCCGACACTTCAAGCGGTGTACGATGCACCCGCAGAAACCAATATACAAACACCGCACAAAGTAGCCCTAAGGGAAATCCTATGCCTCCATCGCACATGACGTTAGGTAATCCACATTTTCTCTTCACCTTCTCGTAGCTTATCCTTTCATTGTGAGGACTCCGCTAAGAGGGTGAAAGCGCTGCACCACCCTTAAAGTCCTTTGTATTACGTGAGGTTTCTGCTAGGAGTAGTCTTTGGGATTGTAATCATTACCCTCGAAGTCGTACAGTTAAAACTTAAGTCACGCAAATATTTGCCGGGCACTAATGCAGGCAATAATATAAGGACAGAAAGAGGGAGGTCACTGACGAGGAGATATGGCTAAAATGCGCAAAGTTACGCCCGGAAAAACGAGCACACAAAAACATACAACGCTAGTCAAGTGAACACGCTGCTTAGAGATGCTCCAAGTCACAGATAGCACTGCCATCCATTCTGCGTCTTCCGAGTAGCTCAGAGCTCTCTCTAAAGGTTATATTGAGAAGTTAAGTCGCTCGTATGTAAACTGAGTTTGCAGGCTTCGGCACCTATCATGAAATCATTGTTATTAGTCGTCTTGGGGATAGAGACTGAGTCAGCCGTACTTTTGCAGTGAAGATGAAATGAGAGCGTCCCGGTACTTGTTGATATTTTCACATCGTGAAGAGTACGAATAAGCGACGTGAACACGGCATAAACGACTACTTTACACCATAAAAATAGTCAAGATTAGTAAACCATTAAGTGACTGTGGCTTGGTTAACCAGGACTTAGGAGGGTTGACATATGACGCGATCACTTGGTAACGTTCACTTTCACAAAAAGACTACTTGTTTGTATCTTGTCCCACTTTAGTGATGGCCCACCAACCTTCGACAAACGGTGTTTGAAAGGTTTAACATCAAAAGGCCAATTTTGGCGTTATCCTCCATGATAGTGCAGCCCTTCGGTCGCATTTACACGGGAAAGCTTCTCTTTCAGCCAAAACCACGAAAACAAAACTACCGCGAACCAGAAGACAAAACAGATTTTTCTCCTGCTTCTGGTTCACTGTCAGAGGGGTGTAATAAATAAAACCTTTTCATGGTCGATTTGTTGCTGGGCAGCCGAAGTTGCAAAGGTGTGCTCAAGTCGATACAGAAGAGAAGTGGTTTAGGAAAACGGTAAAAATAGACCGAAGCACAAAATACAAATGAGGAAAGTGGAGAAATCAGGACGGGATTCGAAACCTCAATCTCCCTCTCTCTCACTAGGCGAATGCTGACACCACGGGTGTTGCCCTACGTCACGTGTTTACTTGGGTTCCGCATTGCTCCGCCACATCTCAGCCTAAACAGTCGACAAGTGATGCCTGTCCGTATCATTGGTGAGCTCAACCTTGATATCCCCCGCTGAAGGGCGCAATTTCGAACCCCGTTCAGGGACTGTCTATTTGTTTGCATTGTATGCACTTTGGCCAGTTCGGTTTGACGATGATAAATCACACGAAGCCAGAGTAGCTTTAGAATGAGCGTCCCAGAATAGTTATTCTTCATCCAAGTGGGCGAAAATTAATTTGAATTTGTTTTTGTACATCCTGGGCGCATATTTAACTGTCCTGATGCCCCTTGACCAAGCAGATGAAGGGAGTGCAGAAGTCACATCACTTGACGGGAAGTGTATTTCTCATGAGTAAGCTGACTGCGACCTGGTGAATTCTCTCGGTGGATGGAAAGTGTATTCTACACCCCTGCCTCCATTCTGTTTGGCTGTCAGGTAAAATTCGGTTATCAGGTGCGTGAGCCTAGACAGAACACAAAAGCCAGTTTATCTGTCCATCCATGCACAAACAAACGTCCATCAATTCGATACACGTTGAAAATATGACATAAAGCACAAGGCATCTGAGGGATGAGATCTAGAACGGATTATGATACGCTTTTCTACATAGTAGCTCTTCCAGTTCACCACTGCTCCCCTTTCAGAAAGAAATCATCCTAAGGAAGACCACTTGGGATCAGCCCCTTAAACTTAAGCAATATACGTTCAGACGCACCGCATATTAGCGCCTGATGCCGACACTTCATACACCATTGGATCTCAAATGCAAGAGGGTCAGTAAGAACTGACGCTTTTTCAACCGTTGATGGGTCACATACTACGTTGGAATTAAGAAGTCAGGCAATCAGAAGGACGTTATATTTTGAGGGTGCCACTGCATTTGAATGTGGGATGGTTCGAAGTTATAATGGGGACTACTGAGCTTTAGTACGTAATAAGCTACAATGTATCTACAGCGGAAAGAAGAGGAGGAGTGAAGTTAGTTTTAACTGTCCCATTTTTGCAGACAAGCCTCCTGGGGTTGATACCAGTAAGCTCAGGTGTAATAAAAGCCTAATAAGGCAGGGAAAGTTACTTGACGGGAAGAGGGCAGCTACTTCCCAAAATGGAAAAAAATTAAACGATGTGAAGATAGTTCAGGTAAAATGGTAGTGCAGGTTGAGGATACACAAAGTTTTCTCAAACTCCTAACCTTGAGGTTTCTGTAACCGGCACATGGCAGGCTTCGAGATAACCGTTAAGGTGAAGCACAAGTGACGTGTGGATAGCTGGAGAGAAGGTGCGAGTGAAAGACAAGTTAACAGTGGGATAAAGAGAACAGCAATACTGAGGCATGTTAAAAATGAAAATTATTTGTTTGGAACTGAAGGTGGCAAGCTTTGCAAAACCGAGTGATCTCGAGCGTTTCGGGAAGTAGCTTATTCCACAGGTAGAAAATGAGTGTGACAAATCACATTTAGTAAGAGTGGGATAGTTAGCCTATACTTCAGAAACATAGATTAGTCCAGATGCAAGCAAGTTCACTGGCTCTGAGGAATGCAGAGTCTTTTTTCAGAGTTATTGGGTGGAACCAGATGGTAACCATTCAAAAATTAATTTGGGTGACGGGCAGAGTGAGTACAGTGCACACCATCATAACCAGTAGGTGGAACATGGGGAATAGATACAACAGGCACACATAGCAGAGACGGTCGGATATATCCTGACATGCACAAGTAGCAAGCTTGGATGGGAAGCAACGGAGAGGTTAGGAGCCAAGCGGTGAAAGCATAGTAAACTGCGCGCAGGATATCAGACTGGGTGTGGCAGCCACGCAGCCGTCGTAGTAACAGCAGAACTGGATTTCAGGACAGTCCCGTACATGGGCGCCTCGGCTAGGGCGGCTCGGATTGGAGGGTGCATCTATTTTCGTTAAGATTAGCCCATGGATTGTGGTAGAGAAAGACATTTATGAGCGCCGATGAGTCCATTGGAGGCCAAGCGTAGTGTTAATTAGTGTTATTGCCGTCCATAAGGGGCAATAACGCAAACTGATTTATTTCGGCGACTCAGGGTGTGAGGAAGAATATAGGGGACTGCCCGAATATGCAAATATCCTGCGGCCCCACGTGCCACGCACTCAATAAACACTTGGGCAGTGCAATAGTATGGGACCTTAAGTTAACACTTGCGGCGGTGCCGGAGTGAACGACGTAAAATCACTTTTCTGGTCGCGGCATTAAGAGTGTGTGATAGGTTATAAGTTTGGATATTTTTAGCCTTATGCGTGCTCATCCGAGTAGTATAAGGAACTTTCCCTTGTTAGATTATGCGCTCGAGTTTTGACTAGTTGTATGGTTGTCCACGGGCTAGATAAGGAGCATGGTACCGAAAAATTCAAGTGTTAGGGTCTAATTCTATGATGTGACCGTACGTTCTTTTGGGGCAACTTCGTGAGAGAGGGTTATTAGCTTGCACGCAGTTCTGGAGGAAGGCCAGTCCTGGGGGAATCTGTAGGGCATTGAATATATGTAAAAAAACTGTCACGCCAGTTACTGGGACGGTTCACTGGCGTCCATTTAAAAAGTGGATGGAGGAGTTGGGAAAGGAACTAAGCAGCCAGTTGAAGATAAGAGCAAACAGTAGTATTTAGAGTGGGGAAATGCGTTGGTATCCGATACCACTTGCTGCACAGAAATAAGCGCATAACTAATCCTGGGAGATGAGCTAGCCCAATTGACTCGACGGTGCAAGGCGGACGAAAGCATGAGTTTGGAAAAAGGGTGCGATGCGTCTTTGTGTTGCACGTTTGGAAGATGAGGTGTTATCGATATGGTGCAGCCGCAGCTTTGAAATTAGGATATTAGTTCTATAGAACCAACTGTGTTCGGAGTATCATGTCTTTTGCCTTAAATTTGTCCCAGTTGGTTTACGCGTGCAGCAGCGTTTTTATTATATTTTTTGTGATATGGATTAAAGAGCGAAGGTTCACGGACATATGCTGATAACGGGACGGATTAAGGCCAGCGGCGGAGGCGTTCAACATCGGTTCTTGTTTTTTGGCTTACTGCATATAACGTCCCGGCTTATATCCCACGCATTTGACAAATCGCTCCAGATTCTCGGAAGGTTGTGGGCATAATTTCAATTGGGTACAATATACCAAGAGAAACTCTCCCTGCCGGGTTTACCTGACCGCCGAAGGGGTGTATTGTCCCTGCACACACTACCAGATCATTAACATCATTAGCGTCGAGCATTCTTACACCTGGCTCATGATTTGACGAACTTCTGCTATCAGATATCACATCTTGTCAGGTTAAAAGCCAGACCAGCAGTACGGCTTACCCAGATCACCCACGCACATGACGGGCGAAAGATGTTTTTATCCACGCCAAGAGCGCAGCTCCGGATATATGCGCACATCACACTCGGTAGAACAAGAAAGGTGACAAATGAGTCAAACGTCCCCGTGATTCAGTGACGCATGCACATACGCCTACAAAGTCCCGGCAAGTCACAATGTACCATGGCGTCATATGTTTTTGATGTGGGTAAGTAGAGCAAGGAGACTTCTCAAATGGTATTTATTCATTTGGATTACTGTGTTTAGATATGCAGGTAGTCCAGAAGACAAGACAGCTATTCCTTCAGCTGTATAGAGATTTGAAGCGCATGAGAAAGATGCAGCAGCAGAAGGAAAAACCCAAGGAAACAGGACACTGGGCGGAGGAATCTAGTGAACTTAACTGCTCTGGAAAATCACTAAAATGGGGGGAAGAAGAGTTGAGCATGTGATGCCGTCGAAGGTGCTTTTAACTCAACTCATGGGATGGACATCGAGAGGTAGATGAGCATCATGTCGGTCAACTCAAGTGTGAATGTCTTTTCAGTCCGCCGATCTAGATCCTACCATGGGCTTTATTCTGAGGTTATTTCGGATCGCCTCGTCCAGTGGCCAATTAATTTTACCCATGCTGGCCACCGGGTGTTACCCAATATCAGAAGTTAATGGACCACGGCAACTCATGCTACTTACCCTCCACTCTGCATAAAACAAGTGGGTGTATCTGCCCTCAGCATATTGTGTTTTCGTTGAAAATGTTTTTTTCGTTCTGTAACTAAATTCGGCTTGTCGATATTGTTCCGGCATCTGCTTTCCCGGCTTATACCACAGCAGCCAGATCAGCCTATTTTGCAGCGGTTAACATCTTTGTTCATAATTTCTTACAGTGAATTTAGCTAGCTTTACTAATGCCAGTTCCATTTGTCCAGTGTTAAATTTTTCCCAGTCACGGCTTTTAATCATGTTATTTCCAGATTTATTACGCGTTACCCCAACCTGTTTCCAGGTTATTTTTCCGTGTTTGGCCTTTATCGGGCAAATTCTAGCTGTCCTCGGTATGACCATGCTTCTCGGTGCAACGGTCGTGGGATAAATTTTTTTCGTTTTCATTAAAAAATTAGGACACGGTCCATCGTTTTCATGCGGCTGTCTGGTTGGTTGTGCACGGAAATGGTTTCCACCGCAAGCTAGTGCTCCGGCCGATACAATTTTCGGCTCATACGGACAATCTTCTGTCTGGGTTGCCAATCTTCCGCACCATCTTTGCCGTCTTTCTGCGTCTTTGGAAGGTCGCCAACAGAAGAGACCAATTAAAAACGTCCAATGATTGGCCATGGCACTTGGATTTACCGATAAAACTTGAGAGTTGCGAGGCGTGTTCATGTGGCCTGTTCAAACGATTTACGGTTCACCTTGCAAGGGGTTACATAGTTATCGGAACACTCAAGGATGCGCTTTGAATTCTTCGTGACAGCGAACGGTAATTACATTTAAGGTCCTCAGAGGAGGCCATGCTGCCACCGCATCATGGACCCATCAGAAAACCATCCGCAAA
The DNA here is from genome assembly GCA_004794785.1 of Opisthorchis felineus. Classification (NCBI taxonomy): domain Eukaryota; kingdom Metazoa; phylum Platyhelminthes; class Trematoda; order Opisthorchiida; family Opisthorchiidae; genus Opisthorchis; species Opisthorchis felineus. Next base: position 419,177 of record SJOL01005865.1, on the reverse strand, counting down.
GCCATGCATGGAACTTCATCACACCATCCTTGCTTCAAGCAACCAAATCGGTGTAAACGGACTTAGCCCGGGGGGCGATGGAGAGTGGGGGCTTGATAACGATTAAGGGGGCTGATCCCACTTTCCGTGGGGCATCACCTGGCGGGATGGGGGTCATTTCAGGCCTCGAACAACATGATGTACTCTGGGAAACTCGTGTGTAAAATACTCTCTAAACGGTGGTCAAAATCACAAAATCAAACACACCAGCTCATACTGTCGTTGGTTGTCCCTAAACATTTAGATCATCCACCGTACGACATTTCTGCTGTCGAATTGGAGGGGTATTCAAAGTAAAAACGTACTCATATCTTTTGATAAAGGCTATTGGTGTTTACTAATATCGCCACGTTTTACACCAACACCGCCGCAGGTCACGGCAGAGTGACCTTATGTTGTTCAGCCTGGACCTTCAGAACCCAGCAAAAGGCCAAGGATTGTTTCTTCACCGAATGAATTACTGAGCGAAGCGTGTCGAATCCAGGGTATCTTTCTCGATAATGTGTTGATCTGAGCCAATCGAGGCATCGTGGGACTCTAAGGCAGAATACACAAATGTGCGCATTACCAGGTCCCAAAATTATTTTAACCCGTGGCATCTGGGAGTGCATTTGTCAGACGTGGAAGAAGTGCAGTCAAGAGCTTCACTGTCCAAAGCCTCAATAATCCCACTCGACCTCACATTCTTAAACACCAAAACATGAGCCCGCCAAACTCGGCTCCACAGATTCACCCGATAATTTCCCCCAAAAAAAACTTTTAGCGTCAACGCTCACCAACGCCGTCTCAGAGGCGGTTTCCAGTACACAGGATCACTTCAATTCTCAGCCACTGAAGTACTCATGTATTTCAGACCACAGAACGGAGTACTCGATGAAAAACTGCAGGGGACATTCAGCTCTCACAGCGTCGAACAAGCATTCCAAGCTTGCGGTCTGGAACAAGTCAACAAACCCTCCATCGGAGCCCTCAGTCACCCTAGACAGCCTCAACCAAATTTTAGGTTCCCCATCATTCACGATTATAGTAACTCCGCCCCTATTCGGAGGTCCACTATTAACTCGCAACTTCCCCGACACCACTGTCACCAAACCGGTCTATCATGACCACTCTCACAACGACTCTTCCCTCATCATCAAAACCCAAGTTCCACCCTTGAACTACAGGTCCGCTGAGGTCCCAGCTCCATTTAGTTGTTTTGAGCTCTACCAGAATCGAATTCATCTCTCATAGAGGAAAATGTTCGTAACTCAGTTAGCTTAAATAACCGTTGGCTTGTGCGCTGAGCTGGGCAATTTGATCGCATGCAAGCAATATACATCCAAAGCTGTTCCAAGTCAGAAACCTGACGACGTCTCTTGCTAAAACCTGGCACTTTACAAGTTTTAGAACCCCAGCTACTACTGACTGGGTATGGTCCTGGTTCAACCTCTACCTCTGAGAGCATCCACCACCATATCCTCAAGTAGTGTCGCTGTCCTGGTACCAGAACATTTTCCACCAGTCCCTCAGGCTTGATGCTACTCTTGCACACCGGAAGCGGCGATCGTTTATGCGTATACAGAGGTAAATGCCTATTTGATCTAAGCAACTAGCACCCTGCAAGCCTTACTAGTTTCCTCCCCAAACTAGCGGACAATTCATCGCTGAGGACACTCAACAGTCCACTTCATGCTTAACTGATGCGAACTCACCTTTTAGCGCTTTCTTCCTATCAACGCTACTCTGGTGAACTGTGACCCTACAAGCGGCAAACCTTGGTTGGCTGGCGTTTCTAGACTCCCTATCTCGTTGGTTGCCGGCCCCTCCACCATACAGCTTTCCTATTTTCTGGTACGCGGCTATGTGTTAGATAACACCGAAGGCCTCGTCGGGGTCTTCCAGAGATCTACAGTGGGTGGCCCTAATTCTATCAAAATTTACCCCACTCTTTGCTGTTGCCCGAGTGCTCGGGGCTGCTGTACACGGACCATCTCCAAATTAGATGCAACGAAAGACTAATCTATCAGAAGACCGCCGGCGTCTGCACATATTGTGGTCGAAAGATCTGCCTCCCAGTCAACCACAACATAGTATTCCTTATGCCCGTCTCCTGCAGGTCTACACTCTCCTTCAGCGCAAACCCGCAACAACCATGGTGTCTGGATTTCCTCCGTCCTCTCCCGGTCACCTTCCTGCCCCCAAGAATCGACCAAGGTCACTAACTCTCCATCACCGCTGCACATACTTTCCATCCACTAACCCCACCGCCTTTCAGTGATTTTATTCTAGCTCCCCAGTCCATCCTAGAACATTGCAATTGGGTATGGACCCCAAAGTCATCCGAATCACCGCAACCTCTGCTTGTTTCGCTAGTGCCGCACACATCCAAAAAATGTAGGATTCCTCAGTAAATATTCATTCCTCACAAAAGAACATCCTGTATGTGCTTAACTGACACCCTCTGGATGCATCCTTAGTCCTCTTGACCGATAATCAACGCTGCCATCTCGTGTTAAGCTTCTAAGGGTCGCCCATTGTGACTGTTGCAGTGCCCTACACCTGAACAGCTAAATCGTACACCTTTCACCGGTTAACCCCTCGCATTTGCCCTCCCTCAAAGCATGCGTTAGTACCCAGTCTCCAGACTCATTGAAGATGTACCGGCGGCTCATTATCCCCCTAAAATCTGTCCGAACCAGACAGATCTGCCAGCTACTTAGTTAATTTACGCGTATTTCTTCTATATCGTGCCCTCCTAGGTAATGCTTATGCCGTTATACGTAGCATTGACGAAGGACAGCTAGAGCAGACTACGTGTGAAGCCCCGGTGGGCTGTTGTGAGCGTTGTGCGGTGCCTCGTTTGTTAGGCTTCGTTTTGCCGTAAGCTTATTTTTCCGCCTACCCGCTTCCTGTACTTGCCATTTTGATGCACATTTGGGTCGCACACTCTTCAGGTATACCAGCGTCTTTGAAAATTGTAAGTTGTGCTTCGCCGCGTCGATCTGTCTCTGCGAGAGTCCCAGTCATCACCAGCCTTTGTGATTAGGAGCTCAAGCGCTTTACTGGGCGTTTAAGATATTGCGAAACCGCGTGACCCCCACACAGCTACTGCCACTGATTTCAGATACGGGTCTGGAACCGCGAGACGTATCGCAAGCCTTCCGAACGGAGTTCATGAGATTCCGGTTTCCTACTATGTAGGCAGCCACAAAAGCCATATCTTACCTACTGGTTGTCGCTGTTTAACCGGCCGCTCAGTGATAACAGTTTTACACCAAGAAAGTAGCCATAAATGTGCTGAGCACCTAATTACCCACACTCCTCAAGCGCTTACCTATATTGCTTCAAATTCCCCCCTCAAGCTCCCCAACACCAAGCATAGTTTTGTTTGCTCCCTAACTTTTGAACGGATGTTTTTCACGCCAACCCGGCTAGCTCATTCCAATCCCCGTATAACATAAATCGGGAATGGTGAACGCTAGCGGACTATCTAAGTTTCACCCCCTTCCCATGCGAAATGTAGGCAGTGTCGAACACCTCTCGATGCAGACATACGAGCCTGCACCTTCTTCCTTGTGTGACCACATAATGAGCCTACCGAATCTGTATGATAATCGCGGATTCATGGAGTGATACACAGAATGGAGGCTTTTGCCCAAGCTTCCCGGGCCGGGTTTGTTCTTCCCGTTCAGCGACTTTCGTCCACTCGGAAAGCATGAGCTAAAAAAGGATGTAGTACCGCTCCTTAAGTTCTCAGGGTAAAACAGCAACCTTGCCAGCGCGAGGACTCACATAAAAAGTGTCTAAGAGTGCTTTCAGCTGGGCACTAGATGCAGCGGTAACAACCGTCGGGTGAAGGTTATTCCATGCTCTAACTACTCGAAATAGGAAGCCTACACTCTCGTGGGTGAGGTTTCCAATGCAAAATGAAACATTAATTTAGCTCAGGAGCTTTTTAAAATGTGCATGGAGGACTCTGCATTTGTGACCTGGAGGAGCTTCACGTTCATTCATTACAAGGAGGATTTCCCTCTAGTGTGACGGTTTTGTTTATCTTAATATTCAAGGTCGTTCGAAAAATTCACAAATTTGATATTGATTCCGTGTTAATTCTGGTTCTGTGGTGTTTAGTTCTGGAACACTTTTCTTGGATATAAAATGAGCAGACAGAGCACGCCACGTACGGCGAGGAGTCTGAAGACACAGCGTAATCAAAAAGGTTAGTTGTTTTTACGTTTGTCGCGTAACTTTAATTATTTGCGTTTTCTGTTTCTTCTCATGTTTGACTTTCTGGTTTCGGTATTAGTTAGTCTTTTGCATTCTTTATACAAGCTAACGTTGGCTCAACCTCATTATATTATATTCTTTTTGCGTTAGAATGCTGTTCTCGCGTTGGTCCAGCCTTCCAGGCGGAAGTGCCTGAATTACTCCCCGCCGAATGCAGAGGGGAAAGTATACGAGAAAATGCCCGAGAGATCAATTTGTGGTTGCCAAAAAAGCAACCTCCAAATGAAGAGCTACAAGAATATTTCAAAACTGCGAGCTACTATAAGTACGTTTGCATGCATGGAATATGTCACGCGACCTGCGCATCTCCCCCATATGTGTAACTACGTACATTCTGTCCACCCTTGTCAACACAGGTACTCGGAAGAGTTGGCTATGATTCTTCTCCATTGGCATGGGTATAACTTATCTACTGCGGCGGATGATCTACCTAATTACGTGCCGATTTCAAGCAAGTGGACGAAGTCGGAAGTTCGAAAATTCCTGAAGTGCATTGATTCCAAACCCCGGAAAGATTTTGTCGAGGCGAAAAAAACAGTAAGTGATTTTGGTAGTCTCCTGGCTTCCCACGGTCCGCCTTGACGACTGCAAACGTGGTGTGTTTCAAAACGATACTCGTGATAGAATAATTTATCTCCAGTCTATCTCCCATTTATATAGTTTTCATTTATCCCATTTTCATTGCTATCGTCAGGGTGTCTTCTTTGCTGTTCAGCTCACTAGGCGCTATTCGGTCCTATTTTTGAGTTTTTTGGTTGCTTTGACCTGAAGTACGTCAGTGCTCTTTTGGCTGCTACACGAACCACAGCTTCCAGCAGTGCTCTGAAGCCTTGATACGTTGCGGATTTTCGGTCAGAATGTATCCCACTTCATGCTCCTATTGATACACTGTGCATTAGCCTCCTCTAGCCAAATGGAAAAACAACCAGTTTCATTTTCCCGAATACAGAGAGTGCTAGTGTCAAATACATTCAGATGCCCCGATTGGTGTACAGATAAATCTACGTAATTACTAGTGTGCTGGTCTAAGACAGTCTTCTTCTGAGACTTTTACGTCCAACTGCGTCCGGATTGGAGTGTGTGGAATCTCGGGACATTCTGACATCTCTGACCAATGGGTCTTTCAACCTTCTGTGGGGCAGGTTGCCACGGCGAAAAAGACATCGTTCAGCTGTAGCACCCTTTCGGTGCCCAGCTGCCATGCCAACGGAGGGAAGTACGAGGGCTGGGATACTGCCAGGTTGCACAAGCCTGGACAGGAGCAGTCGAGATGCTGAGGGTGGGTCCGAACCACGGACCTTCCGGTCAGTAAGTTCGCGCCTTATTCACTGAACTATCTCGAGCCACGCTGGTCACTACTTGACTCAACTCTCGCTCGTGGCTCCAAGTGACTGTTCGTAGTAGATGTAAGCGATGTTAGCCATATCCTGGCGCACCAGCTAGACAAATGAGGGTGTCCAAGGCACAAAGACTGTCAGCGAAGCTCAGCGTTTTGCATGTGAGAATTCATCTAGTGAGGCCATTCGGGTTCGAAAACCACAACGGCAAGTTCACTTAACCCCACTTTAACTGTCTGCACAAAACAAGTTCTGCACTCCGGTGAACCGTTCTTACAGGTAAGTTAGGTCAATTGAAGAATGCAGCTGATTTGTCACGAGATTCCCTCCGCACCCATTGCCGCTCAACTGAGTGTGAAAATTCACTCCGTGTTTTGCGTGGATAGAGCTGGCCCTTGAATTAGCGTACCCTGATAGCTGTCCTGTTCAGCAACTGTCCTGCTGCTTATGGGTTGCTGTCGATTTTGAATAGGATAGGCGTGCACCGTACACAACATGGTGCAGTGCCGGTAGACTTCTTTTAGCTCGTACAAAAACTTCCTGTCTAGGCGATAGGTTATTGTCGCCTTAATTTACCACTGAGAGCGGCACTAGCACCGACCACTGACGCCTCATTATCCCATCAATTTATGAAGAGCCATGTTATCAATTCAAAGAACTCCAGAGATACCTATACCTCCAGCATTCAGTCAAACAATCGGGATGGAAACTGACATCATGGGTGCCACTAACATCGGCCAGCCGGTATAACTGTCAATGTCTCCAGCCAAACACACGGAAGGTTTCGTAAACCCCACCCTTAACAGCGAATCACGCAGATGGTGCCGAGGCTCTTCGTTTCACAGGTCCCTCCTGCTGGGCCATAGTTTGCTCCTGTCTAGGTTTTCGGTACCCCGTATTATGCACGGAAAATAACAACGTTCTCCGTAGACTGCAGCTCGATATGCGTAGCACACGACGAGACAGCGGCAGTCCAAGACCTGATGATGTCAGGAATTATCCACCCGCAGCAATCAACTCTCGCAGCAGTTTAACACTACCCTTGCCTTTTTCCTATGTACGTGTCCTTTGGGACCACTGACATGCCCATTGGTGACACAAGTTGAGCAGATTGGCAAACACAATGCTGGCCTTTGAGACGTATTGCAATCAAAGCCCATAAGATCCCCGAAGTGGATAACGTATCCCATAATTTCTCCGTCTCCTTGAATTGTAAAGAACATGTGCAAGGACTGTAAGTCCCGTAGCATGAATTCATACTTTAGCTGCGAAGCACTTTCCGAAGAATCGGGTAACCCTCGTCGACCTTCATAATGCTTACGCTGTATATTCCCTGGTCGAAAAGTTCACACTGGTAGAGATTAGAATACCAAAATTTAGGGACCTTGCGAATTTCGCTTCCTTAGTGCAACAGTCATTAAATTAAAAAAAGGGATGATAACCGACATCCCTATCGGACTCAGGTCTCGTTTTTCTCACAGGACATTTTAAGTAAATGTGGTATTGAGCTTTGAGCATACAAGCTTACGTGTAAATCGTTCAGCTGTAGCACCTTTTCGGTGCCTAACTGCCATGCCACCAGAAGGAAGCACGAGGGCTGATATACTGCCAGCTTGCCCAAGCTTAGACAGGAGAAGTCGAGAGGCAGAGGTGGGGTTCGAACCACGGACATTCCGGTCAGTGAATTCGCACTCTAACCACTGAGCCATCTCGCCCCCTATACGTGTAAATGCCGGTCAGTGTATACATTCACCGTCCTGAATGAAGGTTATTTGGTAAGATACATTAACGGCTTAGTGCAGTGTCCGGTCCATTTCAGTGACAGTGTTCCATCCACATTGTCTCCTGCTTTATGCACCACTTTTTGTCATGTACTGTGGGCATCGGTGTGCCGCCAATAAGGTGCCGAATTAACTTTGTTCCTTAGAAATATCAGCGATCCATTACTTAGGTCACTCGTGCATCTTACTGCTAGTACCATTCTGGCCAGCGATTTTTTTCCGGGTACCCCCGGCAGTCCCAATACCACCCCACATTTTTGTTGAGAATGAACCTGTCTCCACAAAAAATGTCCCAGTTTTTTGTGCATGTGTGACTTACTGGTATGTAATCACTGTTGATGATATTGAACTGTGGTCGTTTGAAGGGAACGAGAAATACCGTATAGTGGTTCGTGTAAAGAAACTGCCTTGGAGGACATATTCTGTCGTTGTTGAGCAGTTGGTTAAAGGCGTACGCACATACCACAGTGTGGAATAAAATAGAGGTGTGCTGAAAACTAGAGATTCACAAGTTCCAAAACCGGTCCATCTATATTTTCTTCTTCGTCCTAGTTTATTGGGACGTGTGGCGGAGATGGTAGACTGACACCTGAATGTAGTCGCAGAATAACTCATATACTCATTGTTATCATAGAATTAAGATGGACCTTTCAGCCCCAACACCCTTTCGGTACATAGATGTTATGCTACCCGAAGGAAAGCACGAGGGCCGAGCTACTGTCAGGTTACCCAAGCCCAGACAGGAGCAGTTGATATGCCAAGGTTGGATTCGAACCACGAATCTTCCGGTCAGTAAGTTTGCGCCTTAACCACCGAGCTGTCCCGAGTTTCAAAAATCAGGAAACTAATTACAACAGCTTCCTGTGCACTCGTACGCCGCTGCTGTTGAAAACCATTTAGTACGTTCATCAGTTGTGCATGACTCATTTTTTTGGCGCCTTCCTCTCAGCAGTGGGCGATTCTAGACGAAATATTAGCACTTTTTTCAAATGCATTTCAAGGCGAAAAGTCCACCAAACATTTTTCGAACAACCGCATAGAAAATTGGCCAACAAGGACTTTGTAACACGTACTTGTACACCACTTTCTGGCAAAGTCAGCTGCATGGCAGGGTACTTTAAGTGATGCCCATTAACTCAACGTTTGCGGGTTTCAGAACAGTGGGAGTTCATGAGATTATTTATGTTGGTTCCCAACCGTTCATTATTGTTCAAGACTTTGGGTTCAGGAGTTCATTGTCGTTGACAGCACTGTACCATAATCGCCCCAGCGAATGACAATTCAGTCACAGCGCTGAGAATCTGGTAATTACTGAGCCAATGTGCTGAGAGCAATAAGAAGTGCCATTACGTATACCCTTTGAAATAAAAATATGGATTACTGTGGGAGGAACAGCTATCGGCGCATAGTTGCGCATGTGGTAGTTGCACGTTGTTCGCTATCAGGTTCTTACATATGCACAGCAGATACTGTGGCTTTGAGTTCCAATTTTTTTCAATAATTTGCTATATTCGATATTGAGCACTAAATGTTGAATTGCAGTTACTATCGTTTTTTACTCTCCTTGTTTCGAATGCAGTTCAACGCTGTACATAACTGGTGTAGTATCTCATTTGCCACCTTCGTGTTTACCATTGCAAAGCGAATCTGCCAGAGCAGACACGAATAAGAAGCTTTTAATCCGTGTTGGCTGTTCTCTCTGATAGAATGATCGGTCTTGCCAATAGTTCAGCAAAACAGGCCACAGACTATACCTGGTGTTTTTGTGCAAACAATATTATCCTCATCGTCATACAATCATCGGCACCAGATTTAGTGCTTGTTGTCGGTGCTGCGCTGCCCTAAACCCCTAACTTTCCATCACCAGGCAAGCCACTAGGTGAGAAGAATAAAATAGAAAAATGGTGGGGCCGGACCGTAGCCTAACCCAAACATTTCGGGATGCCTACATCTCCAAGGGTTCAATCAGATGATCTGGATAGAGTGCGGCAGCACAGACGCCATTGGGTCTAGTTGGCAACCGTAAATTCAAGCCTGCTCAGCCAGGAACAAGGAGCATCACACGGACGTCAACCTGGAACGTGACTAGCACCAATCACATGCAGACTATTTTCCATTGAATCCATACTCCTTCGTTCTTCAATCTGTGTGCCTTGACAACGTTACTCTGAGTTAAGCACGGAAAACGGTAACATTTTCCATCGACAGTTGGTCGGAATGTACAAAGCATGACCGTACCACCCTAATTTACTTTCCTCGGTATACTCCAGAATGGGTTCACCTACTACACAACCAATAATTCGTTTCGCGATCACGCTAATCCGTAAATCCGGCTGTGATTTTCCCCTACCCGCAGGGACTAGGTCTGGCTACCATACAGCAAAATCACCCGCACCGCAACCTTATATATGCGACCCTTTAAGACCGAGTGCACTGCTGTTTGGTCACCACAAATGGTACAGGCCAACGGAAGCAATTGGGGCTTTCGGGACGCATATACTTCGTCAATCCTTGTTTCCTGAACCGCTACAGTTCCAAATATGCACAAAGCGTCCCACAATCCGCATTCTTCTGGAACTGTGGGTGCAGTGTCCAGACTTTGTAGATTTTGAAGCACGGTTTTACTCTTTGTCTACGCACAGTACATACACACAGTACACGTACAGTATCTGGATTCATCTAGGTTAGCTTTTATGGAGATCTTTGAGCTTCGTACTCCTCGAAGATGAATGTCTTCCGCACCCCCCAGATTCGTAAGGTTTTTATTGGTGACAGTTTGGACTCCGGAATTTTCGAAACCTAGTGTTCGCATCATTATGGTGTCACTGACGAACATGAACAGGAATGGTGAGAGTAGGCATCCCCAATGGACCCCACTTTTCATAAGAAACTTTGGCGAGCCTCTGTATATTCACATATCCACAGCTAATTTGGGATGCGCTTCTAGTGTTTACGGGAGGGAGAAGTATATGTAGAAAGCTGTTGAACGTATCGCCTATCATGATCGTGGAGCCAGTTGTTCTACCCTCACACTAACTTTTGGTTCATGTGATCTATCTCACACAGAAGGTGATGTACCGGTGTAGCCGATGACGATATAAATGAACTACACGTGGAATCAGGACGCTAGGTCGGTACTTAAGAGCGCTGCATCCGTACCGTGGAGGTTTACATAGACAGAGCCTTTTCAATGTCAGAAGCACGTTGCTCATGGTTCTACGATGCTTTTCTGCTATCATGACTTGGAAATAAAACGCATATGCAAGTGTGCCGTTCCGCTCAGTCGCGTTCCTTTCACAGCTAGTATTTATAACCTCTGTCTCATTTAGTCATTGGTTCTTTATGCAGGATGGCTTGTCCCGCCATGCTGTGGGTCAGGTCGTAGCCTGACCCATTCCACTCAGTATGTAGGGGAATGGTTTTGATGAGGTTGCCTGTCTGAAATGAAGAAATGCTCCCGCTTAGGCTTTTTTGCCTGAACAAATGAGGTGCGCTCTTTCTAAGGGACGAGTACTGACAGGCATCCTACGCCAGCTTACCCAGTACATGGGTGTCTTACTTTTTGTTTGAGTACCCTAGAGGACGATGTGCCTGGTTACATTCCTGAGATTTACGCACAGGTATCCAGTGCAACACTGAACTTTTCACAGACTATTCTTAAGAATCAGTGGGGCTCAATTAGTCGGATCGTGTCTGCTTCAACTGTTGGTAGAACTAGTCTCTTAATGGAGAGGAGCGACCTTGGAAATTCCGTTGGCACAGGAGAAACACACGTTTGCCCAACTCGATCACTCCCCGGATCGAACTAGCCAAGCTACGTTTCTCGTACCCGAATGCACTTTTCCGAACCTACGCATCGCGAAGGTTATGCTTCTACGGGTTGGTGGCGTTATGGTGACTCCTTCCGAGCACGCAGTCCAGCTATCCTTTATTAAGCCGAGAGTACGGAATTTGTCTTGAGAAGTACTGAGAGTATTGATGAAGCTTGCCTTAACGCACAAGACAAAGGAACAAAGCATGGTTTTCAGACCCTAATGAGGGATGGTGGGTGTCCGGTTCACATGCCCTGTAAATGGTGACCAGTCTCTCGGGGTACCCAGCGAACATTCGTGGAACCCTTGCTAGCGAGCTGATGTAGCCTGACTTCTTGTCACTTCTCAGTAACCGCGCGACTGGTTCCATTCATTGATGGTTTTAAATGCGGGGATTACCTACATTTCCTCTGGCGGTAATTATGACCCCTTTGACAAAAGTTACAGGAGTTTGAGATCTCCTGGTGATATCGCAATTGGTATGGCTGTATGACCTCAGTCCAGCCCGTTCCGCGTACACCCACTTGACCATACGGATACATTTGAGGATACTGTCCTAAATAAATGCATTCCGAGCGGATGAATAGTGCACGAAACCAACAATACAACTCACAAGTTGGAGTAACTGAAGTATGTTATAACAAAGTACGTTCAAGTTAATTTAAATGTTTAGCTGATGTAGCCTCGAAAACTTTCTGTTCGTCGGTCTAGACCCTGGTTCTGGCTGCATGCTACGTCACCATTATTATCTGCGTTCATCCTCCTAACAGCCAATTCGTCTAAAACCGCTTTCATTGGCGTTACCGGCTGCACTGACACCCGTTTTCTGAGTTTCGTTTCAACAGAATTCCAGTACTTCTTCTATCCACAACATGACTTGAACCACTCAGGAGTTCCGGTACTATGTTTCAGTACAGCTCAATCCTGTTGAGATAGACGACTTTCTGGCTGTCGACCACGCGGTTCGCTTGTGCATTTAGTCAGAAATTTACCTCCAAAGCCAAATATGTGGCAATCCAGATCTCCATCCACATTCCAGAAAGGTCGATATTAAAAAATATAGCCTTATCCTATGGATCGGTACCAATGACAGACAACTGCTTGTTCAGCACAGAGCTGCAGCTGGTATTGCCTCCGGTCGCAGCCACTGGTGTGTTCAGATTTTTCCATCTGAGCTCATCGTGTCGAATAAAAACACTGCCCCGCTCCATAACTGAAATCGGTCTTTTACTGGGGGAATCTATGATTGACTATTGCATAAGCGTGAACCAGTAATGTATCGGTTGACGTTGTACTTGTTTGGGTTGCCAATGTAGACCGTGATTAACACAGTATCGGTGTTTATCGCGCCCACTCCTATGTTTCATCTCCAAAGCCGAGGACTATACCCTCGCTGTCGTCAGCCGTGACAACTTCTAGTGTGTTTCCTTAATTTCGAATCTAGCAACATGACGCCGGGTCCCGGATTTCTATACTGTGGTTTGCTAAACTGAGCTCGAGATAATTCGGTTGTTCGAACGCAACCCGGGCTTCTCGATTGCTCCTGTGTAGGCTTGGGCGCCTTGGAACTATCTCAGCCATCATACATGACTTCCATGCACCGTAAGGTTCCCACAGCTGAACGATTATTTATTACTTCCTTAATGCAGCGAATTGTCCATCGGTACAGCACTTAGAACATGTGCATCTTGTCATTCCATAATGGTGAATTCCGAAAGCAAAATAGCTTGGGAAAGCGATAGCGTTCGATCAACGTGAACTGTGCTCAGCTAATCGCTCCCTTGGCTACCCGCCTGGTGTACATGTAGGTGGAACATGCAAAGTAATGAAATTTTTTTCAGGACAGGAGGAGCATTAAATGTAGCTAATAGATACATTTGAACTTCTGCGGCATCAACAGTTTCACTCATCCGATTTGGTGCATTCACCGGACAAGGTTATTTGTGCAGTCAACTAAATGAAGAGTCGCTCAGGGTCTTTCACAGTAGCCTGTGTCTTTCTTTCGATCAAGGCCTCGGGATTCAATCTTTTTCACAAGTCGACCCACGCTGCTCCTGAATTCTGGGCTGCTGCAACTTCAAAAGCTTTAAACTTTAATATGATTTGAATAAACAGTAAACAACTCCATAACCGTATAAACTGACTGAACGGTTATGGTGCAGCGCTGTTCTTATCCTCAGCAGAATCGGCCAATTTTGATGTACTGTATTACACGGGATGCGATTCAGCGGTTATTTGGTGGCAGACATATCATAGGAGGATGGTGAGGGTATACTGGATGACTTGATAATAGGTGTTTCACAAAATACTTTTATTGGACCCAAGTTTGACGGACACTGAGTGGTTTCCCATTGAAAAGCCTTATAAAGTTCGTTGTGTCTTATCTCGATGGTCGTTTACGGGGACAGTATGTGGTTGAGTGTAAGCCAAAGAGTCATTTAGATTTCGTTGGTTCACTATTCCCTGATCATCCCGCTGTACAAGACCATAATCCTTGAAAGCGTCTGATCCGTGGATAAAGTACAAGCTTTCTTTAATCGAAACCCCCCCCCCCAGGTAACCATCTCTCAGGAGTGAACGTTTTATGTCAAGCTATCTTTTCCAGGGCAATTCACAATTTGAACAAGAAACAACTACCCGTCCGTGTGTGATTCACTGCCAACCCCCTTCCAAATGGCATTACAGCGCGGTCACACACTGTATTGTACTGGCTCAGAGAGCCAATAACCTTTTAGAAATGCTGTGTTTCCTATTTAAGAGAAAGCGCTCAAAAGACCTCTGATGCGGGGATTTCTCCCGAAGTTACTTTAGTCCTGGCCGATAACGAGTTCGTAAACACCCTCATTACTCAGTCACATCAAAGCCTTATCGACCTGTTTTACTTGCCTCATCAGAACGATTTGCGTGCGAATGGCATTAATTGCTGTGGTAATGGCAAGTTTCTCGTCAGATCGGTCTATTTAGTGTTTTATGTCGACTTCCTTACACCTACAACCATCCTCTGTAGGCCAACTTGGTGGATTTGTAGGTCACTCGTCTGCTGATTAATGCTCAGGGTCAGTTATGCTACTGACACAAATGTTCTGGGCGGACTTTTGAACAAGGCGGAACAAGCTTGAATCCAAATTTGTTTATTCTGGACTGGCATCCGAAATCGGACTTTATCATTATTCAATCGAGTTGAAGGTGTTGTCAATGCCACAGTCCAGTATTGGGTGAAACCTATTGCTGATCGTTTTTGGGATGGCTCGACCAGGTAGAATCAGGTCAACTATGGGTATCTTCTTCATTTCCCTCAGTACTGAGTGGAATTCGCCACAGGGCTTAGAGTTGTCATGTCTGGGCAGTTGAACAATACGGCTCCGATGGTCCACTTAGGCTATATTGGTTATGTCTGAGCGATTCGAGGGACTAAATCAATCCAAATAAGGCATTTTTTCACGAGGTTTATTTTGGTTGAGTGCACGGTGTTTTGTGTAAAGGAGATTTAGTAGAAAAACGTAGATTCGAAGGAAACAGTCCTCTTTCATGAGAATTTCCTCTGGAGTGGATTCTACGGCGTGGCAGCCAATATATACCACTTGCAGCAATTGCTGTGAGCTCCAGATAGCTCAACGGTTAAGGCACAAACTTACTGACCGGAGATTCGTGGTTCGAAGCCAACCTCAGCATCTCGACTGATCTTGCCTTGGCTTGGGCAACCTGACAGTATCTCAGCCCTCATGCTTCCTTCGCGTGGCATGGCAGCCGGGTACCGAAAGGGTATTACAGCTGAACTATTATTCTTATTCTTATTACTCTTATTATTATTACAGTAATTGCCTCAAAATTTAAAAATTTTCCCGGTTAGTACTAAAGAGTCATGCTGTGTGTCCACCTGATTGCTTTGCTGATGAAGTCATCTGAACGAAACAGGAAGCTGAGGAAGCTGTCCAACTTGACGAGAAAGTTCATCAGTTCTGAATATAGCTGGATAGTTCGCAACCGTTGGTGTGCTGTCCATCGTTCCAAAGCTGATGCGTCACCGTTCCAGGTGGATAAAGTGTAATATCAGCCTACTCTGGACCCTTTCGTTCTTTGTTGAACTCCATTTAACATAAAGTTGATCTTGCTAATTCGCCGGTCGCGCGAGTTCATTATTAAGAGGAATCGCTTCAACCTATTGGGCGCTTCAAAATCACAGCATAACTGGCTTGTTAGCAAGCAACACAAAATGTGTTCAGGTAATTTGTCCGCATCAACGCCCTATTTTCTTATAAGCAACGCGAGATGGTTATCACGGTAAACGGCTTTTTGAGACAACTGAAAAATTCGCCCGATCCAGCCGTTCAAAAAACGGATGAGTGGTCACTCAGGAGAAGACATTTTCACATGAAGGAAATCCGCTTAATGTAGGTCTTTCTTGATATATGGGTCAACGCTTTTTTGCTGATCTTGCCCTCGTTTATCACTGCGCGGACTCCATAGTTACTGACCTTGCAGTGTTGATGTTCTGAATATTCACTTTCAATGCAGCTTTCAGAGTTACATCGGGGCATGGATCGAAACAGACAATGAGAGACTGCTTTCAAATTTCTGTTTGGTTTTGCGTCCTTCAGTCAATCAGAGAAGTCCAAATCGTCAGTTAGCGTCAGACAATATGTTTTATCTTTATGAATGACCATTCGTGATTATTAATGCCGTCTTTGACACGAAAAAAGTGAATAAAACTGAAAAGGAGCGGTGAGGCGTATCTTAATAGAGTAGTGTTCACCAAGCGAGAAGCTGCAATTGCATCCCTTAAAAACCTACCTTGAAACTCATGCGCTCCAGAGCATTATCTTTGTGGATTGCCTTGTGAACATATCTGTTTCAAAGTATGTGTACAGTACATGGTATATGTATTATCATATCCTCCTAAAAAGATGAAAATATCACCAAGGAGGGGGGTATGGCACCTTCTAGAGAAAATTCACGGCTAACTGTGAAGGCTCTCGTGAACTTTAGAGGGAATTAGTCACTCTCTGGCATGCCTCCTTTGTGGGTTAGTATAGCCGCGTTGACAGGGGCAACCAAGATGACCCTGGACGGGTACAGTAGCGATTTTATGCTACACTGCAACTCCTTTAGCCAATAAAACTCTTGACCAGACGCATAGTTATAGCACTCCGAACTGTACGGTACAGCTCACACAATGTTTGGTCAACTCTGGTACACATTTTCGTATGAGTGAAGTTGGTGCACAAAACTTTGTCGGCGTCTTTGCCGGGCGATGAGGTGAGCTTTTGATTCCTGTGACTTAGTAATACAAAAACCTGTTCCTTGCTTTGCGACGCTTGTAAAGAAGGACCACTATGATCCGTTTATTGAGTGATGTTATGAATGGTGTGGTGCTCCGTTTTCCGATTTCTTTTAACTGTTCCATCTGTTCCAAATCGATCTATGATTCACCACTTTTTACCAAAATGTCAATTCACTGAAAACATATCATGTCCATTCCTTTACCTCATCTATTTGTTTGTTTGTTTGTTTGTTTATTTATTCACTGGTCATCATCCGTTATTTACGCTGTTTAATCCCGTGTATTATCCACAGCTATGCACACATTCGTACTCTACATCCACTCAAATAAAATCGATCTTCTGAAGTACATTGCATATATATATATATATATATATATATACGCAGACACCACCTGGTTTGTACCCTAGCTTTCAACCGTTCTGTTCCAGTGAACGGACATGACAGCTGATCAGTCTAACTTCCGGCTAATTGCCGTTCTCATAACCGTCTTTTGGACTCAGGCGCGATATACCTGTTTGATACCACGCGACATGCAATTAATACAAGTGCTTCGGTATCCTTGGTCTCAGTCAGCTTTGAAGCAACACTCACAGGAGCAAAGGTATTGAACAAACCTTGCGCTTTTGTGATTGACCCCCCACCCAACACATCACAAATTTTTATGGTACTAGTCAGGAGTCACGTGCAATGTTTGGTACACTGCCTCTCCTTCAGAAGCAATCCATAAATTGAACATATTTCGCTGGGTGGTTTTCGGCGGGCTGAGGGCGTCACATTGTTTTTTTGCGTCTGATGAAGTTCGCTCAGTTCATTGCATTAATTTTCCTTGAAACTGGTTACTTCCTCAGCCGTCTTCCTTATTTTATTGTGTTCCAGTTTCTTTGAGACAATTCTTCACTCGAAAGCAGATCCCAACATGATAGATGCCGAGCGTTTCAGGTTCTTTTGCTTGCAGGTCGAACTCAGCAACTCATCAGTTTTAATTTTCTTCGTTGTAGGGGAAGATTACCATGTACGTAAGAGCCAGGAAGCAAGGAATAGATGGTGACTCCAAACGAACGTTCTAACCCACAACTTCCTGGATAGGAACTAAAAATTCTACGTTCTGACCACGGGTGTTTTAGATAAGCTATAGGACCACTCCTCTCTCGGTCGCCTGATCTGGTGTTGACGGGCTCCTTAACTTATCGGACAAATACTCTGTGCGTTTTGCGAGAAATTTTCCTTTCTGAGCAGATTGCTAGTGTTTTGTTGGTAGTATGGACATTTTTAAGTTTCGATTCAGGATTTTTTTTCCGCAGCCAGTCTAAGCTAAATGATCAAGAAAGGTTGTAGAGTTGTTTCATCTTTGCTAGGAACCCGAGGTCATCCGGATTGGATTATGGACACTGTCATTCGTCTACGCATGACTGATCGATAATGTGCTCAACTTGTGCCCAAACAGGATCCAGTATCAACAGTGCATGCTTGTGTCACATGATCTGATACTGACAGGCTCGTCGATTGAGTGTGGTTTTTGCTCTCTTTTGGAATCTTCCCCACGGTTATTAAAATTGTGCAGTCGAACCACCATTTAGGGATTCCTGGGCGGCATATCCGTTAATGACTGACCCATTTTTGCGTACTCCACAACTAGCAACCAGCATCAAAGGTGCGTTTCTCACCCGCGATCTTGTGCCGGTCATTCGTAACCAGTAGCAACCGAGAAATCGCTGGTTGGAATCACCCCACAGATCCGTGAGATACGCACTTTTGATGATCTCAAACAAGGATGAAACAGCTGCTAGGATCGTTAACATAGATGTGTGGACGAACTTTTGAATTTGTTGTATTAACACGTCCTCGCTGGACTTAATGTCCGAAACCGTAAATTGAATTTTTCATCAGCTGCCTTGATTTGATGACATGGTGGTTTAAGTTTGTTGTTTCCCATCGCTTCTTGATTCGAATCCCGGCGGACGCAGTGCTGCTGTTGGTCATCATGATTGGGTGAAATTTGACGATGAACTCGCTGATCGCTATCGGTTCAACAAACAGAGAGCAAACGTGATAATTCAGATTCGTCCAACTTCCGCTGGTAGAGTAGTGGTGACGGGCTCACCTCATCTCGCTTGTCGGATTTCCGGAGCTCAACTACCTGCACGACCAAGGATGCGCGCCACTAATGAGTTCCAATAGTGGCGTAACTTGATCTCGGTGTTTCCTCTCTTTGCTCTGGACTAACCGCAATAATTGTACAGCCACATGGAGAGGACTATTCAAACAAGAGTAATATGAATTCAAATTCCACGAGTTCCAAAACATCCACATCCAATTTAACAAAACTCGTTCACCCTAAGTATCCCTCAAGTAGCTCTCCAATTTAGTTCGACCTCTGCCCTACACAAACTTCATGAAGCGGTTGCGTATGATAAAGAGAGCCTGGGGTTGTAGCCTATTGTAGCCCTTCTCATGTACCTCTCCGTTCACACCAAAAATCACTCAGGGGAAGTTTTGTTCCATGGGATTGAGCGAAATCAGGGATATGACACCTTTTGTATGCTATATTTCGTCTTTGTGCGTACTCGCATCCGGCGGTTACTGCAGTTTTTTTAGAGCACTTGCTCCAACTTGAGGCGCCTCGAAAATCGTTGAATTTGCACGATCAATCGTACTAGTTTTGTGACAGAATATAATACATGCTAACTTTTCATTGTCCGGGCCAAAACTCATTTCAGCCCGATGTCAAAAATGAGATAAGTGCTAAGGAAAGACTAAGTTGGGTCGCTTGGATAGCGGAACAGTATCAGATCCTTCAAAGGTCATACATTCTGTAGCTCAGTGTTTTTCCAAAGTAATCGATACTGTGAATATGCTGTCAATCCCAGTCATATGACGATCATATGGTGACGCGATTTTTGATAGTTTGTCGCTGATCCATTTCATGCGCAGCTTCTATGATAAGATGAGAGTTTATCTGTCTCTTAAATCTACCACGAGTTTGGACTATTCTGTCGTCAACTCCGGGTAGATAACCCTTATTCGTCTTAAGCCATTTTTGTTCACCACCCATTTGTAATCGATTTCTCATCAACTTCTGTTATTTTAGTTTAGTTTACTTATCTACCCGGTGTTCTTTTGTGGACATCGAGCCAGCTTTCTCGACAGTTAAACAATACTTCATAGATCCATGCGTAAGTTGACCTGGTAATCGTTGCGCTGCTCCGCTACCCATTCTCTAATACGACCTGAAAGAAGTCAAGCAATGTCGGTTGTATGAAAGGGCTGGTCGTAAAAGGGAGAAAAGGATAGCTTGACCTTAGCTGTTGCCATGTCTGGGCATGTTTTTCGTTAGAGGAGTCGTTACAGGGAGGCGCCTTAAGTAGAGAGAGCACTGCGTAACTTTCTGATAGAAACGGGGAAGTGACAAGCTAGGACCAATCCCATATTAACCTCTTTATCACTTGCCAATTGGATTCATTTTAAGTAGTGTATTGACTTCATCGCATATCTACACTCCTTCAACACCAAGCCCATAGAAAACCAACTAACTGTCATTACAACCGCTCCAGGAAGAAATTGCGCTTGTGTGAAATTCGATTTTCATTAAAAGGTGACCCTTCTGGTACAATTAAGATGACGATACTCTCCATAAACAATTGTCAGCTCAACTTCGACAAATACACTCATTTGCATATCAATTTGGTTTTCACGGGAGACTCAACTGGATCTCTCGTTTATGATGTTCTTCAAGTGAATGTTCTGTACAAAGGTCGCCTCATGTTTCAGTTGGCACGATATTCGGGATATCGCAATATATCTTCATAAAGGAAACTACTCATAAGGTTGCTGAAAATTCGTCGAAGAGTTTTCAGCAACATTGTGAGTAGTTTCTTTTGTGAACTGTTATCTCAGTTGATCTGGCTTGATTGGTTACAAAAATACCCGCTTTTCCCTTCTGGATAGCTACCGTATTTTAAAAAAAATTCCAATATAATTTGCTTTGATTAGATGCACTGCATTTCGTGCAATAGCAGCCTCTTTTTCCGCCATGCTTTTATTAACCTCCATTGATTAATTGATCAAATTTAAGGAATATAAATTTGTAGATTGCCTCGTGGAATTACGTTGTTCACTCCTTGCAATCCCAGCAGTTCCTCTGCTCGATATTTCGTTACGTATCCACATAGATTTCGAATAGCCTAGCGGGTAAGACTCGAAACTACTAAACGGAGCATCCGTGGTCAAACCCAGCCCCGGCCGTTCGGTTACTGCTGTCGAGATTTGGACAGCTTGGCAGCATCTCGACCCTCGGACTTCCTTCGAGTTGCTATTAACGGAAAGAGTTCGACGGCGGAACGATTACGAGCACACACCCTGAGAACCTCAAAGATCACTGATTCAGAGGCCAACCAAATCAGCCTTAAGGTGATCCGTCAAAAGGGCTGTTTCGCTTTTCATATAGACCCAGGCGGCTAGCCTGCAGGCCGTCCACATCCTACTTCGTCTTATCTGAGGCTGTTTAAGCAGCACTGTAGCTTATGATCACGTTTCACGTCCAACTCTCCTGTCCACTGTCTAGAAACACGTGCAGTGGCGTAGGGCACCTTGATCATCTTGTCCTATTTTGGACGATGATGATGATGGAGTAGTTCAGAAGATGTATAAACTGATCCTTTGCTTGAATCCGCAACCGAAATATGTCTTGAGCGCTCTGTTATTCACATCAAAAGCTCTCCAACTCTTGATGATTTTTAAAAATCTTATTAGTTACATAAAGATCTTCCTCACCACTTACATTTTCCAGGCTATGTCACAGTGTCATATCGAAACATTCTTTCATAGTGTTAGTCGGATTTATACAAACTCCACCAACCCCCATGGACCAGAGCTGCAACAGATCGTGTACAGGTAAAAATGACTCGTTCTACCTTTTCTTTGAATCTGGTCTTCATACAGACTGCTGTATTCAGCGTATGCATGTACGTCGGTCTGCACTCTCGAAGCTGTTGTTTCACTGAAGCTGGGAGATATTCTGATGAGAATAGAAAGCACGGTATCACCGTTTGATTCCACAAACTTTCTGTCCACCCTACAAATTTATCTTGTATGTGCGTGTGTTTAAACATATGGTATCACGTGATACTATTGATGTTTGTTACCGTGGTGCATTACCACTCAAAAAAACGACGTGACTAGTCATGTGCATCCACTACAATGTACTGTAGACCCGATGGCTTTCGGACGAATTCGTGGAACTCACCGGCATTCCACTGACCGCTTGGAGCCTAGATATAAGGGACCTTTTTTCCCGTTGAGTAGCGCTGACTTTAATGCGCAGTGTCAAAGTTCGTGCACCATTCCTCCATGTACTTGGAACAAACGCTGTAAAATGCTCCCCCTCCTCTCCTATTGTAGATTAAAATAACACTTGTACCTTTCGGTACACTACTACCAGAAGGTTGCCAGATTACCAAACTCTAAACAGGAGGTTGGGGGTATCGTGGGCCTTTTCCACCAGCAGTTTGACTCCAGCCCTGTGCTGAGCTCGGTTGTGTTTGTGGTGTTATCCTAAATGCTGTTCGCATAGAAACAAAGCGTGGCCAATCCTCAACGGGGATCTTGACTGCTCCCAAGTAGTTAAATTTCCTTACGGATACTTCGCGTCGACTTCTGCGTTTTTAGCTATTTTCGGATGTGCCTACTGTCTTGTCACGTATATTTTATCAGGTCACCCATGTTAGGCATAAAGTTTTCACCTGAGCTAAGTTCAGCAATCAACTACTAGGGAAAAGCCACCTAAGGAGCAGGTCTTCAGATAATGATGCATCGTAATTTTCCAGAGAGATCTCGCCTGTTTGAGCAGTATCTGTCTCTTTTCTAGAGGTTCCCCTCCTATATAGTCATATACACCATTGGATACTATCGGTCTAAACGGATTGTGCGCAACGACGACACGCGCGATCATCTGAACTCATAACGTTGGTGCTGAGCCAGTTAGTGCCGCCTGGAAACTGCCACACTGACACCGTGGTGCTGCATCACAACGACGCTCTTCAATGATCTATTCGTCTTGATGCCTTGCGGCTCTTTGCACCGTTCCTCTTTCTTGCCTCTGATATCCATTCTTCACAGCTTTGGTATCGTGTACCGATTGTGATGGATAGGTTGGTTTCACTTTTCAGTTTGTGAAGTCGCTTCAGTGCGAGCTAATCCTTACCCACCTTATTCTTTCCACTTGGCTTGCGATTATATCGGCATACTTACAGTATAATCGGTTCACTAAGCCGTCACGTGACCCTCTTAGTGTGAAACTACTGTTGCGCTTAGAACCAGTAAAAAGAAGAGAAAGACAGTTGTAGTTTTCAAGTTCTACGAGCTTTGCTTAAAGCAGTTGAGGTATCGATTTTTGGCGTATTATTTTTATGGACTACTTCACTCTGTGTACGATTGGGACGACCAACCGTTCTCCACTTTCGCAGTGGCCATTTGGTATCCAGTATCCTATGTCTAAGATTATTCTGTGTCGTTTTCTGGAGCTAGTTATTTGGCTGGGACTTTTCTGTTGCATCGGACACTCGCACACGCAGTCTGCTTATTGACAAACATGGGCTTTCGGTAATCCCTCTTCAGGTCATATAGTTATGAAACATTCCAATGTATAGTAATAAAATTCAGCCTTAGGGTTAGCGTTGTTAACCGACATAGGTCAACGGTAGGGGCAAGGTTACTGAATAGCTGACCTTGGGCTTCGGATGGGAGAGGATGTATCCTGGTCCATGTAACAGGACGCGGTATTGTACACTAAAGTGAGAGTACAGATGATTTCGAACACGGGAGTTGAAGTATGCGGACAAACATTGTTGCCGACGCAGGACGGGGTCCGGTGTTGGGGCATACCTCCTTAAGTAGGATAGGCACGTGACGTGAGCTAACGGTTCCAGACTGTCAATCTTAGGACCAATCACTCACTGACCGAACTGGTTCAGCTAGCCAATCCCATCTAGAAGGTGTAATTTGTTCTGACCAGTGATTTATTTAGTCCAGTGCACAACCTGTCCTCTCATCGGTTATAAGAGGTGTAGCGAAACCGCGATGGCTTCAACTGCCACCATTTGATTCTGCGCTTATGGGATGAATCGTGTGTGGTCACCTAAGGATTGAAGGCCTCGGTGGAGTGCCGCCGCGTTGACTTAGAATTTGTATTGAAGTAGGTGTGCTACGAGAGCGGTATTTCGCCTTCCTTTCTGTATCAACAGTATCCTAGTCATCTTTGTAGCAGTCTTGTGCTTGTTGTGGTTATTTTTGGAATCCTCATATATTACACAGGTCGTCCGACTGTCAACGTCATTTTGTCGTCGATCCTACTGTATTTTTAGATGAAAAATTAAGAGAAAAAAAGAGAATATTGAACATTTTCGGAGATTCAATTGGCGCACATCAATTGGCATAAAATTAAGCGACGAAGGTTGGACCTTTTCAACTTGACAACTAACTTATAGGATCGGAGAACTTAACTAGCCATTCAAAGCCTGTGAAATGCGCGATTTCTACTGACCACAATGTACCGTTGAATAATAAGCTCCAGCTGTTCTTCTGCTCGCTGGGCTACCAACGTCTCGTCACCAGTCGAGCTAAGTTCATCAGTGCTCAGCAAGTTGGTGATGCTTCGGAGTTGTCCACAAAACCTGAGCGGCCAACATTGTTCTTGTTAGCAAATGAAAACCTAATGCCAGAAGCATTCAATACAGAACACAATGAAATGAGGTCAAAATTTCCCAGTGATTTATCCTCAGCGTGCAGTCCTCGAATGTGCACCGTATTCTTGCGGTAGGGTGGGCCGCCATCCATACACAGGAGCTTGGAGTGACGAGCCCTATAGAGCCTATACAGGTTGGACGGTGGTTCTTCCCTCAAGAACAATCGGGCTGTTGATGATTCCCGAGAACGGCGATCTCTCTGTGAAGGTGGAATCTATTCTTGTTTACTAATATCTGGAAGTCGTCCACTTCGTCTTTACTTGTCCATCCTTACCTTATCTACAGCTGCTATCGAGGTACTAAAATATATTCGGACCGTAGAAAACGCCTGTGTGATCTGCGTGTACGTCCTAAATTGGTGCCAGTCACAACTGTCATGATGCACTAGTTACCTGATCCGACTTACAGTACCTGAATTCTTCATCCTGTTGAGTCTAAGGTTTGATGTGTTTCCGCAAATGCTCGCAGCAGAGTCATTTTGGAGTTGTGCACACGTTAGTATTCAGAACGTTGCCCGACTTACGTTCGAGGGATCAAGCCCATACACTATAAAGACGGACTTGTGGTCGGCTGGACGCCACTCCCTTGGTTATCACGAGATAAGGTATTGAAACCATGTTCTTAGGCAACTACTGAGCTCATATTCATGATGTCATGGGATTCATGCATGGTTGCGATTCGATGACACCCGATTTTCTTGTTGGATATGTGAATCCAGTCAGGTATCTCATCCACGCCGCATCAGTTCCACATCCGGGAAACCCACGGCGTTAAGGTTACTCTCACCGACACCGTAGGTCATCCGAAACACTCCCGAATATCCATCCATTTAGGCGAAATGCTTTCGAGCTGACTACGGCAAGTCAACGGAGCGCAAGTTAAAGTTTGTCGCAGTTACCACCGAACGAATTGCTGGCAAGCCAGAAAAATGATCTATTCTCTATGACTTACTGGATTTGCAAACCCTATTGTTCGCTTCAGAAGAAATTTTCCTGGTGTTTGTTTTTTTACCAAGAGCAATTATTGGCTCCCATGTGAAACTCGTCCAAGGGTGAACTACTCTGTGTCCACTTGTAAACTGACTGACGGTAAACCTTTTCGGTACACATGTCGCCTTCTACTCCACGGTTGATTTCTGATTGTCTTGTTCCATTTTTGAAACCTTAACAATCGAGCTGTTTCTGTAAAGTGGTAGAATCTGTCACTTGCTTATCAGCTGTTTTCCCGCTTAATTGATTTAGTTACCGGGTCGTCCTATGGGTGAGATTTCGCAGTTGTACTACTCAATTGCTGCACCATTCAAAGCCCCATCACGTACGAAACACCACGGTGATTTGATAGAACGATGCTACGCCCGAGCTGCTCGTAATAATCTAATTACTAATCGATGGCAAACGGCAGTCTCTGCAACTTCGGTCTCGGGATCTACACAACTCTGTCGCCGTCCGGGGGAATCGGAGGATGCTTTGGAGCGTGAGTTCGAAATGCATTTGGTCGATATGTTCGGACTGGCGGATGCGCGTCGTGCGCTCGGACGTCGAATGCTCTCCACTTCATACCCAGTTCTTCCTCAACTGGATGGATTTCAACGTTCCCCGAGCAATTCTTCCATTTCACCAGATACCCCATATCCTGTGGCTTTGCGTGCCACCGTTCCTTCGGGGTGCTACCCAATGAATGACACTGCTACTAGGCGCTTGGTGGTCCCTCCACTCATCACCAGTACAACCTACCAGTCAAGCAGTTCCGGTGCATCCTCGCAGCTGGGCAGTGAGCCTAACGGTCATGCTCCTCGGTAAGTCGTGTTTCATGCGCTGCGTCGATGATAGATACCACCACTCACATGTCTCCACACCTTCCTTTCCTTTTTTGTGTCACCTCACCTCGTTCTAAAATGAGTGACCTCAGTCGACTGGTTCAGGCGTATCGTGACGTGCCCTCACATGTCAGCATACGCATCAGCCGCGGATAAGACGTTCTGGCCATGGCATATATCCGATTCGCGACCAGCTTCCTACTCAGATTTTAGTGACCAATCGGTCCTTATTTGTCGTACTGAAATTCTCTTTCAGTTAATCTACGGTAAACTGTGGTCCTTCGCGAGTTGTTATCTACCTAGATGGATCAACTGAAAACAAAGCAGGCAAGTATGTTTCCTGTGTTACATCGCATAATTAGCGACTACCCAAACGTTTTCCTATGGCCCGGGGGATGGGTATCATCAACATGCGTGTAGTCAACAACAGTCCACCACCGCGTGCTTGATGCTAGGTTTAGTTTCATGGGGGATCATTTTGGTCCACGATAAGACGCATGCTAGGTGAGAAAATATTCCTTTACCCACGTCCTCGTTTGAGTTCAGGTTCATCCGTTCGCCTGTGTAAACACCCATAGTTTTTACCCGAAGCCGTGAAGCATTTCTTATCACCATGACTGTTCTTTGAAGAAACTCCGGATGTGCAATATTTCTGAAGGGAATCGGTTCTTAGGCCTTATTTTGTTGCATTGGAAAATATCAGCAATAGGTCATCCATTTTTTTCATTAATTTACTGATTTGGTGAAATAGCACAGCTATCGACCCCAAATCCATCCACTCGTAATCAATAGACCGCGTGCTGCACCCTAGCTTATTTTTCCAGGCATAGATTCTCTATTTTTGGGTGCACAGCCAGGAACCGTTTACCGTGAAAATTGAAAGCGCGGCGCTTTTGAGTCAAGCTCGAGCTCAAAGGAGTGAATTAACTCGATAGCATCATTTCATTGATCAGGTTTCCCCTGACCACTAACTATATGGGTACAGAATATGATCGATTGTTCTGTTTAACGATGTTGTCTGAATTGCTATGTAGGTCATCGAGACATCTTTACCGATCTAATGGACGCGTGTTTTTTTAGGTCACTGTTACTGCATGATTAGGCCTCTGTAGAGCAGCCTGTCGGTGTTCAGCTAGCAATACCAGTGGAAATTCTTTAGTCTCTTGTTTGACCAGTCTAACGTTCTTCCAATCGCTCTTCTAGAAAGCGTCTCTCTGTTCGAGTGAATACCCCGCGCATTCCCCCTCTCAATGATGATATTACGCTCCCAGGATTTTATTCACGTCCATGTATATTTGGCCGCTCTCCACTGCGGTGGAAATTTGATCGACCACCACATATTGAGGCTTATATGCGTCCTTACTAACGATGGGCACTCATTGCACAAATGTCACTCTGATGCTGTAATCTCACTGGCACTTTTAAGCATGAAAACTGCAACATACCCAAAAAGGGTGATGAAGGCTAGTTTGCATGTTACATGGGTAAACACTCCCAGGTCATTCTCAAAATCTAAGGTCATGGAAACCGGTATTGATGAATGGAAAAAAGAAGATTATGTGGTAAATCTTGAAATGCGAAATCCAAGTACACAATGTGAAAAGACATGGAAAGGCCTACCTGGTTTGGATGGTTTGAGACTATTCTATGTGTCTTTTTGTTCAACATACTGGATGGATTATCTACCAACTAATCAGCCGGGTACCCTAATCGTTGTCACAGATGCACTTTACCAGGGGTAGCGCCCCCGGTAGCTCACTTGGTAAACAGGAGGTCGTTGGTCCGGGGTCACTAGAAGCATACTACCTGTACTCGAGGTCCCCATTCTAAGGCCAAAGTAGATGTCAATTACCGGTTTTCAACCCCCTTCGGTAGATTCCGATCAGGCGCACCATGTGCCGTTATTCCGCCGTACGTAAAGGTCCTATAAAAACGTACTGTCACTCTGTTCATCCACCACTCATATATGGTTCAAGTCGGCTACTACTTAAAGATAATCCCGTACAAACGCTCGCAGACTCGGATAAAACATTTGGCCGTTACCTATTGCTGTATCGCTTACAGCTACCGTTCCTGTGGATAAATTGTAACTGGTCACTTTCAAGTTTCCCTGTACTACGACGTTACGTGCGGGCCCTACACAGTGTCCCACATAATGGATAAAGAGCATGCAACATCAGATTTTCAAGGTATACCAGTCCGGCCGGCTCTCAGAATCCGTTTGGCAACTACACTGAACGAAGTTGTTTAGAACTGCATCAACAAGAGGACAAAAGCAGCGACCCGATTCCCGCGCTGGAAATTGGCGGACACCGAGGTTTTCTGTGCTCGGGATTTTTTGTCAAAACGTCGTTGCTTATCACTTTTTGGATAGCACCTATTTTTCTGTCCTTTTCACTCATTCCTGAACTAATTATTAAAAAAAATACATTTCACTCGATCCCTTCGCACTCATTTCGTCGAAAAACAACTCGGTGAATTCAAGCAAATCCGGTCGTATTGAGACGAAGGAAGAGCAGTCACGTGCACAATCGTGCGGTTGCCGAAGGGGTCGTTAGCACGCCACGTGGCCCAGAAACATGGAAACCAAAGCTGACTCGCTTCACTCTCAGTGAAGACTGACTAATTTAAACAATACATCGAATCATGGAATAAGGTGGTTCTTAATTAAACAGACCGTCTATTCGAGCTGGAAAAATCGCTCTCCAAATGCGGCAACTCCCTCTAATGTTACGTGGTCTATATTACCATAAATACGTATGAAGCACAACCACCAACCCATCACTACGCACCACTACACTCCCTAACAACGCACTGATGATATCACCTCGATTGGTGATGAAACGTTTGCAATCAAATTGCCCAGCTCAGCGAACAAACCAACGACCATCCATGTTACCTGAGCTACCAACATTTTCCTCTATAAAAAACGTATGAAAGATTTTTAGGCATCAGTTTCTGTGTGGAAGTATATCCAGTGTTATTTGGTGCTTCTTCGAACATTGCTTAGGATTTTCTCTCTAAGGCTCCAGTATGATTTGTTCAAACGAATTCAGTGGGGAATACACACTTACTGAATGGCCTTCGGACTCAGACTTTACTTATCAGCCCCAGTTAACAGGTTGCTTTATTTCTACGGTACTGGCTTTAGTCAGCGCTCCTGACTTTGAAGCTGTTTGTTTGACAGATTATTGCGGGATGCCTTTAAACAAAACGGATTGGGTGGG
>SJOL01005865.1:363983-384473 GCA_004794785.1 Opisthorchis felineus | reverse complement strand
TTATTATTATTATTATTATTATTATCATTAGTGGTCCTTGTTTTGGAGGGCATATCGTCTTGTGCATGTGCAATTAAGAAATTGTATGGTGTGTGCCTGTGGTCATAATTGCCCAGAAAATGTACAGAACAGATTGGCAATTCCACTTTTGAATGTCGGCCAACATGCAATGCTAATTGACGGTAAACCATGATGGAAGGACTGCCACTCACTACGTTTTAGTCACACTAATGTCTGGATTGCATCAGATGACAAAACTCCTGTCTACTGGATTTACCCGTCGCATTCGAAATGTAAAGCACCAACGATATCGTGAAAGCAACCCAACGTTTCATAATGATTAACCGTAACTCATTGTCTGCTTGGTTCCATGTGTGAAAAGCCATAGGTGAACTTCTAGGCAACGGCCAGATGATGTTGCATACTGTCACGATTCGCCTTGGCGAGCGTTACCTAAGAGTACCTTGGTTCTCATGCTTTTGCATCTTGAAATAGTGCCTCACCAGAACGGTTTAAATTCTCCGCTAGCACCGTCGCTGTTTGGAACGTTTGTTGCTTCACGTTTTTTAACCGACAATGCCGCTTACTTCAAACACCCTTACGACATTCACTCTGAAACCATAAGTTCATCACCACTGAGTGCTTTTCTAATATATATTAATGCAGGGTGACCTGAATGATGTTCACGATCCACACCCTTGGAAGCAGTGCTTCTTGAGGATTTTTTAGTTGTGTTGTCCTTCTGGTGCACAGTTGCCATGTAAACTGCACGGAACACGAGGCCGGACTTATTGTCCGTTCGCTCAGGTTTGAATACGAATCATCAGGATCGCAGAGACGAACTCCAGGTGTGAATCCCGTCTCCAAGGCCCACCAAAGGAATTACTAACTTTCTTAGTTTTTCATTCCTTTGTTTAAAGGTGGCGATTTCCCCGACCAAACTACAGATGGACTACAATGTCATGATTCTGAAATTAGTTAGAATGCGTGAACCAGTTTCACTTTCGACCCACACAGCCCTTTCTCTCCAAATTGCGAATATATGTCACATTATGCCTTTCTCTCTGATACGCAAAATCAGTCGAGGTACTTACTGAAAGCTTCCCATTTAACCAGACCAAAATGATACATCGCTAAATACTGCTATGAATATCCCGTGGCCCGTGTAGACCACTGACTTTCATTGTTGGTTTTCACGACCTCCAGTTGTAAAGGTAGCGGAGACCTTCACGCGGACCTCATCATAAATGAGGAAGAAAACGATAGATTCAGCTGAGATTCATTTGGGTCTCCCGTTCAAACCCAAGTGGTATGCTAATGAGTGTATTTTGCGAATAAATGGGGAGAGTTGGAAGAACGCCTTCTGCACCTTTCGTGACTGTGTTCATCGTCCCCTCCCCATGTCGGACTCACTCATTTTTCACTGACCGTGAATCGGTCATTTTCACCAACAGCTGAGCCTATTAACACGTTCCTCGTACCCGTTGCGAAACTGTCCCTGATAGAGATTCAGTGGCACCGACCGGAGAAGTTGGTTGACATATTTGTCCTAATATGTGCCCCCTAATAAAGCAGTTTGCATTGCAGCGTGATATACGCTGCAAGTGCATCGTCCGCCGAAAAACGCACATAGGTCGCCCGAACGTTGGTTTTGATATGATGTTGTGATGCATGTTTGAACGAGATTTGAACTGATTTCTGGCTGTGTGCCTTGTTTCACCCCTTTGCGAACGGCCTTGATTGACTCTGTAATGCAAGCCACTGCGAGCTTTCAAATTACTGCTCCGTAGGACATCTCAAAGCGAATTCAACATAGGCCTTAGTCAGTCGTCGCAAACTAGGTTACCGTACACTTACACCGTCTGTCAATACTCGCACGTACATACTATCGAAAAAACGAAAGCTGAACATTAGATGCGTTGCGTGAATAAATCATCCATCCAGTAGGATTTAACTACCTTTCAACGATGCATGCACTTTGTTATGCCAGAAAAGTGAATCATTTCTCCCCGGTGCCTGTGTAACAACGTACAATTGTCACTTGTCTATCAGATCCGATCAGCCCAGTCGACTGCATTGCGCAGACAATTCACTCGTACGCAACTGAAGGTGCAGTGGCTTGAAAAGTTGAGAAAGTCCGTGGCAATCTAGGTCGGAATGACCAACTGAAGAAAACTATGGTTTACTACCACCAAAGGGCCGGAATTTGAAAGTACAGGTTATCGGACAAAATAGCAGCAGTGTTTTTGGTGGAGTGCAACTGTTCAGACGTAGTTTGAAGCCACCGTCAAAATCTGCCACCAACTTACATGTGCATACCACTATTAAGTGATCTATGCGCATTCTTCTTGAACATTGTGGCTCAGCTACCTTGGTACATGTATCCTGAAACTGCGATTTTAGTTAAAACCCCGTTCGGATGAATCCACCCCTCCTGTTTTAGCTCAGTGATTACGCACAACTTGGCGTCTGGTTAATACATCGCATCCTGTTCTCCTTATTGAATTTCTTGTGATCATTTACAATGTCCCTCAACTCCATCTGTCCCTAGCCGGAAATGGCTCCGGAGCGAAATGTTTGTGTTTTTAAACCCAATCCCGGCTTTTCGACCACTGCTGTATAGGCTTGAAAATTGCTAGTATCGCATTTTCTTTCAGAGTGAACAGCACCGATCTCCAGAAGGAATGTCACAGATGTGTGATTTGATTTTTTCATCATAATGATTTGTGACTAATAAATTCGATGCCTTTCACTTGTGTCGTGCGCGCATACTGCAAGGTGTTTCGATTTCAGGCCCTAGCTATTGGAAGTGCTGAGCTGCATGACTTGTTTATTCTTCACATAGTATCTTGTCGGAATAGATCACGACGTTTTCGCGCAACGTTCCATTTTCACCTTAACAGTTTGCTTAGATAGGACCGATCTTCTCTTTTGAAACAGCTCTTCCAAGCACACACTGCCCTCTGGCGTACATTACGACCACGCCGAATTCATCTCTTTCATTACCACTCCGGATTCCAAACATGCGGAGGAGCGCGAACTGGAACTATCCTCAGCCGAGCGTCTCGATTCTGAACTCTTTCAACAAGTGCAGGTACTACCCATTTTCTCATACTCTCGATTTGTGTGCATAGCCTTACGTCAGTTGTTTGTATAGTCGATCGACTAACCGTTTCTTTGTTATCTCGTCTGGTGTGCTGTTCGGATCAACTTCGTTTATTCAAGTGGATTTCTAATGCACTGAACAATACCAAAGTTGTTTCGGATTCAGATGGCGAGTAGTTGAAGAATTTGATGAAGCCCGGATGCACAACACTCCCATTCTGGCAGCTGCTTCGTTGATATTTTCTTGCCTAAATACTTCAAGTATTCCCGAGTGGAATTTCTTTTTTTTAGTTTTCAAACCAAGAGTTATCCCACGAATGTTTCGTATCCCTTTCATAAGCTTACCCCAAGAAAGGGAACAGAAAAGGACAATATTTGTCCGATTGCAAATTAGGATGCAACCTAGATCTTCGTGGATAGGACTTGGAGTTTACCATGAAGACCCCGGGCTCCTCGATCGTTCTAAGCTCTTTCATTCCTGGCCGCACGATTTGTTAAATAAGCGAGTTTGACGGTCTGTTCGCCAGGGGTTGCTGGACGAATTCTCAAACTTGAGACTAGAGTCGTCTGACACATGTACCAGTCTCTCCAGTGGACAATCCGTTGGTCAGTACCAACAGGTCTGGCAGTGCCATGGACGTTTGCTTGTGTGGTGGGAAGGGGTTGGGGAGGGATATCGGTGGACACAGAACTGTGCGGGCAAATGATACTTCCCGGTTGCTCAGGCCGAGGAAGGGGGTTTGGTTGAGGTACCCCACCTTGAGCTTTGACTCAAAGGTCTGACCTACGGGGCAGTGGGAGGATGTAGGGTTTTTCTTCGGGGACCCTTCCCCTAGCCTCTAACTCAAAAGTGTGACCCGCGAGGCAGCTGATAGTAGGGTTTCTTCGGAGACCTTGCCCGGAGCCGATGACTCAATAGTCTGACCTGCTCGGTTGGCCTAACTCGAGGGCGCAGAGAGTAGGGCATTACTGTTTCACTCCTAATGTAGCTGCGCACAGCAGGTGCCTTTTGAGCAGCACCGGACTCTTTGGTTTTAAGAGTATTTCGACCGTATTGGATAATGCGCCGGCGGTCACGGTCAACCGTTAGGCGATCGGAGTGTACGGTTTTTAGGGCCGACCTTTTCTTACCTGTCCATCCTCGGGGGAAGGCAGCATGGCTGCTTCCATGAATATGGACATGCTGGTCGCCTGGGGGAAACACCTTACTGCCTTCACACTTCTATTGCAGAGGACAGTACGACTTTACCCCCAGACCGCCTCGTAGCACGATTACTCGTAGTACGGGGTCTCGCTGTTCTTGGTCTGACTGCTCCCCTTTGGCCTTCCTGGCATGGTTGCACCTTGTGGAACGAAGTTCCAGCCAGTTTAGCCCGCGGGATCATTGCAGCACTCAAACCCGACCACCACGTCAAGGTGGCAGCTTTAGGTCAGGGGTGCCACAGACAGTTGTGGGCAGCCAGTAGTCCCACACAAATTGGATAGTCCTGCTTGGGGTGATACACGCAGTGCATTGCGTCTTTCATCAATTCTCAGTCAGTCCTATAAATGGCCGCTCCCTCTTTAGTTTTTAGGGCAAAATACAGTGATACTGTTAAGAATAGAGTCTAATGATCCCGTTTTAGTGGCTATCGCCGGTTACTCTCCTCACGCTCGGTCTATTGAATCACATCAAAATCCTGCTTGGTTCTTACACAATTTCCTTAACCTTCGAATTCTTGTGATACGAAAATTCCGTGATGGCTGCCGCGTTTGATGTTCTCTACTTCATCCACGAACTGACTGGTCAATAAACAATTTGGGGATGCTGTGAAGAATTTTCCTAATGTAGCTTGGAAATCCGGAAAGCAAAAGTGAATCGTTCCACCTTTTGTTACATAGTCATGTGGATTATGGAAACGGCTCCAAACAGTCATGCCTCAAGATGAGCCTATGCAAAACCGATAATTCGAGTGATCCGGTGATCCGGGTTAGATGATCAATCAGAATGGGTAAACGCAATCTCTTCCCTAGTTGCGACAGGTCGGCCATGCCTGAAGGGGGTCGGAAACTTAACGACCAACAAGCCCGATCGGTGAACTGGCTTTTGTCAATAATCTCTATGACCTGGCTTGTCTGTCCCTTCCAGGGCCTTAACCTAAATCAAATCATTGCGGTTTCTCGACTATGTGGAGTAACGAGACCTAATGGTATCGGTCCCGTACATGAATGCACCAACTACACCACCAACCCCCCCTTATTTCGTATTCGCTACTCGGTCTGTATTAGGCGGTCAATATGGATTCGGCGCTTCGTACATTTTGTGCATGATCGCAGTTTTTGCCAGACCGTTTTTCACAAGTCACTGTAGTGATACAGCACGGATGAATTGATGCTCGATATCTGGGTTCAATTGGTATTTTTGGGGACGTGCTGTGATGTGGCCTCATTCGTCAATACCATATCCGAGAAACCAAACACGCTGGCTATACCTATAACCATTCCACTCACCGGGACCCTTACGATATCTCTGGCACCACCACTTCCTAGGTCACTGTTAATTTTGATCTTGACCCCGACGACGAAATCACCATAAATTTTCCTTCTGGATTGAGTCAGAATTTAACCCAATTCTTTGGCCGTCCAAGTGTAATCTTTTAACCTGGTGACTGAACCACCTCGTCCAATTGTGGGCCCTCCAGTTATTGTCGCACAGGAAGCGCGTATTTTGGTGATGCGCCATCCTGTTGGAACTACAGTTGTGAGTGTATACACTCGGACATTTCATTTACTCCGGGTGCCAAGAGAAATCCGGCGATTCCTCCATAACTGGGACTTGAAAGTATGAGTACATAAGTTATCTGAGAGTAACACATTCTGGTGAACCCATTTTCATGGACGTCTTTCTGTATTGTTGGTTTAGTTCCATTTTTTACACAGCTTTCCGAAAATCCTACAGGACCATTGAGAACCCAGCAATGTGCTATAGAGGTTCGACCGATTCTGAGAAATCAAACTTCATTATTCCGGATTTCCGCTTTTGGTACGGAAAGGCGCGTAAAACAAGACTCAGTGTTTATTTCTATGGAGCTGTATTCCGCAGAACGGTCGAAACGCTTAAGTACATTAGTGCGACCAAGGTACTTCTGGTAGCTTATGGACCACCGTACACAAGGTGGGACCAAATAGTATCGTGGATCAGCGTTTGAATGTGGACTCATCGAAACATCTTCACTGTAGGAATTCCGACTAACTTATACTGAAATTTCATTTGTACTCGCAGATCCCATTCACTCAAGAATGGTTGAACTTTTCTCGACACAAGTCATGAATGACGTGTCCGAATATACACGCGTAAAATCATGATTCCGATATAACGATGCATCACTAAATGATGAACTTCCTCTGGGTCAGATGTTTGAAGACCCTCGAATGACGAACGCGGTCCAGTTGATTGGCCAACAGTGTGACCGGATTTGAACCCATTGAGCGACTCTGTGGTGAGGGCATTTTTGTCATACAGTTTGCGGCAGAGTTTCCAGGAAACTCTGGCCACTGCAGAAATACTTTAATGACAGTGGCGTCTAATAACACCGATGCATTTCAACATTCTTCATAAGAATGTTGCTTTGTAGGTAAAATAGAGAGCAAGACTCAAACCAGGTCAATAAACTGTGTATTGTGACCCTAAACAGAGCAGGCGGACGCACGACCTTCAACATTCAGTCGTTCTGAAGGCTTCCCCAAATCTCAACTGATGCCGTCGGATGAGGAATTTCCTCCAGGGGGTGGGTTAGCCACCAGCCTATTGGTGAATATCTACCTCAGGCTGAGGCCTCTCATAACCATAAAACCATTTAAATGTGAAGTTTAAATCAGTCCACAAGAATAACGCGTTTATGATAATCTTGTCATCGAGTCAAAAGTAAACCTACAGCTAAGCTGGAAAGCGTTGGCGTCGGAGTTATCGTAGGAGTCTTGTTGACCGAAATGGCCGTGGTCATCGTGAGCACCTTTGGTTTTGCGGAAGCGACATGTCCGAACAAGAGTGGCACGAAACCCGAAGTGGAACCAGATATCCAACACCAACACTACCATTACCGCGGCTTGTCCGAAGGGATGAGATGGCTCAGTGGTTAGAGCGCGAACTTACTCACCGGAAGGTCCGTGGTTCGAACCCGACTTCTGCCTCTCGACTTCCCCTGTCTAGGCTTGGGCATCCTGGCAGTATCCCAGCCCTCGCGCTTCTTACTGGTGGCATGGCAGCTAGGCATTGAAAGGATGCTACAGCTGGACGATTTTTTCCGTAGAACTATATACTGTACAACGCTATTTCGAATCGTCTGACCTCCATCATTCGTGTTGGCCCGATTGTTCTAACCGTGCGACAGTGGAACTCCAAGTCAGGCAGCTAACTGAGTAAAGACCGATGACAGTTGTGGAGAATCAGCTTATTCGCAGCTTGCTGAAATAATTAGCTACCGCTGTTGTGGGTAATCTTATATTGTATTGATCGCCTTGTCATAAATGAGGTCCGCCAACTGCTTGTCACTGTTTATTCCTCTTTGTAACAGGCGGTAGAAATCCGTGCTCGATCACTTTTGAGCAAAATCCGTGGACTAAAGCCCGAGTGTGGCTTTCCAGAAGTAAGTCCTAACCGTCCGAGTGATTTACTCATTTGCTCACTCACGTTTCTAGGGCAACCAAACTGACATTGTTTACTGTAACGCATGTGACCTGTTTGGTAGATGATTTCCTGCATTCATTCATTCGTGAGTATACAAACCATGATTTCGTCCTCAATGGTGATTTGTAATAATTCTTCTATTGGTTTTCTTTTGGTACTCTCAATCTTAGTTCCATGTGCCTGACCTATGTGCACTTGATGCGACAGGACAGTTTCGATCACTCTACCCTGGAAGGAAGAGTAACGCAAAAAATGTTGCCTAGCAGTTGCGGAGAACTGCTTTTTTAGTAGGTCATAATGGAAGGTACTTCGGTACCGTTTAGTTTTGAATCCCGGTGATTCAGCCGACGCAACTAGGTTCGGAGGTGGCAGCCCTGCTCTCAGATGGCTCGGGTTGTTTTCACTATTATCCACTGACTACTTATCTTGACTTACTTGCATAAGTCATGACGGAAGAGGTTGCGTTTCATTCAGTCATTTGGGTGTAAATTGTGCACCGCAGCACGGTACTGTAGCACCGCAGCACGGTACTGTAGCACCGCAGCTGCTACAGCTTTGTTCACCAAGAATAAGGAAAGTAATGGAATGACAGCTTTGGTGCATCACCGAAATTAGCGGCACCTCAGGGTACTGTAGCACCGCAGCTGCTACAGCTTTGTTCACCAAGAATAAGGAAAGTAATGGAATGACAGCTTTGGTGCATCACCGAAATTAGCGGCACCTCAGCATTACTGATCATATGTTCCGATCAGACCCGTGTTGTTTTGAAGGCGTTGATGGTCAGACAGAGTTTTCGAAGATATGCACGAGGAGGCCACGTCTCCAATTCATCAATTAAAGCGGAAAGAACCACAGCAATGTACACTCTATCCTTAATAATCAAATTAATATCACATAGGCGCCAAAGTTGCAGACACTGTCCTGGCCTTTGGGAGTTGAGTTCATCCTTCACCAGTCCACAGAGACTTATGTAGCTACTCTGATAGGCGAATTTATCTACCATATCGATCGGTTCGTCTCCAAGTGTGTGGTTTGGGTTTGATTGCACGGTCTTGCAGTTGCATTTTACACCTTCCAGGTGTAAAGAGAGCTTTATATATGGTCAAATGAACTTTGTGTTTGTACGGCAGTGAGGCATAAGTGTTAACACTAATTTTGTTTCATGGTGATGTTGATGAATGGAAATTTTCAGGGTGTTCCGTAGCCACTTTGCAAGGATTCCGCTGTGTCAGAAGTTGAGCTTGAGTTTCGAAGAACGCTGTGGCTCAAATTTCGCTATTGTTCTTCATTCAGCTGCGTAAAATGCGAGGCTGCCTCTGATGTTGAGCCTAGGATGTAGGTGAACATGCAGGTGCTTGTAGCGACATGATCTCACCTAGATGTAAACCGTGGTGAATATCCACTACAGGAGCGAAGCAGACAGCAACGAAAGGTCAACCCTGCCGTAGTTTGCCTAAGCCAGTTTTTCGCACAGAGATCACATTGCGATGGTGTGTTGCTGCGCCATTTGTGTCCGTCTCTGGACGTGTACTTTGTAAGTGCGAAGGCTGGAAGTGAACACAGCTTATCGATTTCGTGTATGTGATTGGTGAACATAAACTATAAGAATCATGCCGTGCACTGATCGGCCGAAGTTGGGCCAATCATATAGGGCCTTGCTGTTGACCCCATCAGTATACAGATCATTGAGCAAGATAAAACTTTTATAAAACAGTTTAGAGATACAGAAGACACCCATTCACCACAGACTCCTGGATATCTGCCCTCGTTGAAACTGGTCCAGCTGGTCCTAAATACGGAACCTGATCAAGTTCCATTTTTCGTAACTGTACGAGGGAGAACAGCTTTCCGACTTCGGCTAGGTCTGTATATTCCATTTGACCTCTGCGTGAATTCAGACTGACAGTGGGCGACAAGCTTCTTGTCTCTCATGATCGAAGTCATACCTCCCTTTTCGTTTACTCCTCATGCGTTTAGATTTCCTATCGATGGACCAAGACAGAATTGGCTTTGGTTCTGACCGCCATGTCCCGATATGGTACAAACTTTGCTCAGATTGCAAGGACTATCGGTTCAAAAACAGAAAGTTTCATTCGGGACTTTTACAATCAATTCCGCCATTCCTTCCGCCTGGATGATCTGATTCGGTGAGTTGTCGAATTGTAAAATCCGTCAAGCCCGACTGAATAGTGCCACCAACTTTCACACCCAGTAGTGTAATTTTCAGCTGGCTCCAAAGAGAAGCTCTAATCACTTACTTTTCCCCTCGTTTTGTGTCTCTAGGGCAAGCCCAGGCTCCAGTCGCTAATTATTGCACATTTTGGATACCCCGTGCTGTTACAGTTCTCAAAAGTGGATCAAACAACGGATGCGGTCAATTTCTGAGGAAAAGTGATGAATGTAGACTGTTTCATTATCGGCGCTGCGTAACAGCGCTTCTTTTGGTTGTGGACCCATCGAGTGTTGGACTGGGGCTATTTTTAACATAACTCCCTCAAAAGCATCAGATTTGAAAACTAAGCTATACTGTTACGGATAGACCTCACGAGTGTCATTCCGCTTTTTGTTCTCTATAATCCATTTCAACTCTTTTCTCCTTCAACCAGGATGGCACCGAATTCAAATATAGAACATACCTCAGTCACGACAACCTTAGAAGGGACGGAGGAAGTGGTCAATGCCAGCGACGAAGAGCCCACAAAATTTGTGAATGAACAGAAACTAACCCATGTAAAATCCGAGCCTGACAGTTCTGTCCTAGCTCCTTTGACACCAGTGAGCAACCCAACAGAAGATAACAAACTTTCTGACAGTCTAACCACTCCGACTTTGCCAGAAACCTCGGCAACAGCAAGCGAACAAGATGTTGAAGAAACACAGCCGTCGGACGATGAGATTCCGTTAAAAATCCGTTGTACGCCGCGTAGAGGTCGGGGGCGACCAGCTCGTTTCTCCAGTCCTTCTACACGAGACTTACCGGTCACGAAGACGATTTCCACCAGAGGCCGAGGTCGCCGGGGTCGTGGGCGCGGTCGCGGAAGGAGGCAATGACAAACCTCTTATCCGTGATCCATAATGCCTACAGGGTGATCTCAATCCTTGGCCCAATTGAATGAAGCTGCTATTCCTGCGTCTCCTTTTCTTCCTACTGGAACGATAAACCGTTACTCAGCACGTGTCCTAATCATGAGCTATTTCACAATTCACTAACGCAGTTTTCCTCCACAACCCCACCCCATGGCAATGTCCACCCTACTTCAAGTTCTTGTTCGACACAAAACGATTTAACTTTACTTTGTAGATGACTGGCATGATGTACACAGCAGCCTTGTAATCAATGCAAAACACACCTACTGATTATAATGCACGTTTCTTTATTTGATGTCCGAAAATGGAGGTACTGGATTTACTGAGGTTTTCTCCGGGGAGTGTGGAAAGTGTATGTATCAATACCCCGTCCGGAAGACCTGCTTAATGGGCTTTAGACAGCTCAGTGGTTAAGGCACCAGCTTACGGACCAGAAGTTCCTTGGTTCAAACTCGACTTTTCCTGTCTAGGCTTTGGCATCCTAGAAGTATCCCATCCCTCGTGCCTCCTGCCGTTGGCATGGCAGCTAGGCACCGAAAGGGTGCTACAGCTGAACGATTTGGTTTTTTTACCTGCTCAGTCATAGGCATACCGAACCAAATCGCTGTGGCCACACTGATTGGACAGTCAGTCCATTTTCGGTTCCCAACATGTACGGGTGATCTTATGTCACATGTAGAGTTCCCTGTTTTGTTTTCGGGAACGATGCACTCGTTAACAGTTCGAAATGTGCTTTGTACATTCACAAATCTATCGTTTATGTTGCGAATTTTTCAGCATGGCATTGGAACACCTCAGCAGTGGTGACTGTTGATTAGCCGCTAATCAACGACACTGATATTGTGTCAGATTTGTACGGCAGCTGGTTAGCAAAAATGATGTGCTGACATGATTGAGCTGTTTGCATGTTGGTCTCTCGGGCAGGGGTAATCGAATACAGGAATAAGAGCATTCGTTGAAAACGAGCAACGTGGCTACATATCTCTCATTTTCTCCAGTTACCGAAGAAATCGTGGGGGTTGTCCTAGTCTGCCTGAAATTATAAACAGAATGTGGTTACGCCATGGGACCGTTCTTTTTTTAAATATCGACTCTTGCTTTCTGGGTAGAGTATATCTACAGTTTAATTGTGTTAGCATGTTTTTTTCAAAGGCGCCTACTTCGGTTGGTGTTGGCATCCTTGTAGGAAATCACTGTTTCACATTCTTGAATAACCACTTCCACTCGCACTTTTCATTCGCCATCTGTACGGCCTCCACTACACCTTTTTAGCCAATGGAATGTGGTCGTCTCTCACGGCATAGCATATAAATAACAGAAACCCAGATCTTACGTATCTTTACAGGTTATCACCAGTCTGTATGAAGGGAGAAGCCAATCTTTTTCAGTTTGAGAAGAGCATCTAACAAACATTCCATGTAGAAAGATTAACTGAAGTTTGTAAGTACAGCAGTACAAAAGCTACTTCACAGATAGTCCCTACCAAAAAAGTAATGTAAGCAGGAAAATAAACAACGAGACAACAAGAACTGGATAGCAACGCGGTCCCGGTATTGAGTGCTGCGGGAATCAAAGGTAGACATGATTGTGTCGGATTTGAAATGCAAATTTACATTCAAAATGTCCTCTGTGTGATTTCGAACTGGTGTGGAACGTTTAACTAGGGGAGTCAATCGAACATAGGCATCCGGGTAATTTTGGAGGGCCTCCTGAACAACGCGAGGCCAATCTTCTGCTCGGTAACCAACCCACGAAGATAGACTGTTCTCATCAATATATGGAAAAGCAAACGTGTTTGGATTTGAAGAGGGCAGGAGACTGGCGCACAAGAAACCCAGGACTAGAGCGTGGTGGCTGTATCCAATCGTATCAGCTACTGTCGTCCTTGGCTTCGGAGTTTGTCCAAACGATACGGGCCGGAAGAGTAGACCGGCTGTTTCACA
Source organism: Opisthorchis felineus (assembly GCA_004794785.1). Taxonomy (NCBI): domain Eukaryota; kingdom Metazoa; phylum Platyhelminthes; class Trematoda; order Opisthorchiida; family Opisthorchiidae; genus Opisthorchis; species Opisthorchis felineus. Next base: position 371,672 of record SJOL01005865.1, on the reverse strand, counting down.
GTAAGCAGGTGTGACGCCGTTTTGGTCCAAGTGGACTAACGCTGCCCTGGCCTGCAAAGAATTTAACGAGAAAATCGAATAATGAGCGAATGAAAGGAGACGAGAGAGTACTGGACAGTAGGCTGCGAAGTGTCTGTGCTTCTGTTACCACTTAAATGGAAGTTGAACACAAGCAGCGTAATCCGGGGACTTAAGCAACTAGTCCCAGAGGTATGGTAGCGAAGCATCAGTGTTGGACATTGATGTTAGGCTGCGGATAATGATGATGACCTGGTAAGTGTTTAAAAAACACTAAATTACGGTCTTGTTAAACCAGAAGCAGTACCCTGCCTCTCCATACTACCTTCGTATAATGAGTAGAATAGCCTGTCTTTGACGGGTAACATGGACAAACGATAATGCTCCGAATAACTTCTGTGTCCCCAAAAAATGCTGTTTCCATCTTTTCCCTCCGACTGGAAATAGAAGACATGCCCAGCCCCGATTTTTTTAGTGCAAATACTTTGACAGCATAGTGATCGGCGGCAGCTACCACGAGCAAACCTGCAGCCATGAAGTGTGCTGAATGAAGTTGTTAGCTGGTCCGGCGACCGCCCTCTAACCCTTAATCTCCCGAAACGCCACGACTATTCTCCCTCGCCCCCGGTCCACACTACATTGATCTACTCAGTAGCCAACAGCCCCTCATTGTTTCAGTGTCTATCTACCCAGAACTTCCGCTATCAAAAAACTTGGTGTGACCCTATCGAGTGAAACTAGTTCGTCCTCTGCTTCTTATGCTGAGACCAAGGATGCCTTCTGTTCCTTTTGATACCCTTCACAGGTGTTTCAATGCATGTATTCTGCTCCAGTGGATCTATCGCCCCTTTGTCGTTTCGCGCGACGCCTTGAAAACGATTACTACATTACTGTCAGGTTACTAAAACCTTACCTTCAGACGTTCTCCGCCCTCTTCGCCAGTCACTCACTATGGCCAGGTCTACCTCATAAACCGGCTCCAACTACAAGCTTTTGCCCGCCAGAAAGTCCAGTTACCGTAACTGTGTTATTCTTTGCTCGGGCCGTTTTCTGGTTAATCCCACTGTGTGATAACCTTATGTACTTTTGTGAGGCGTTCAGCGATGGGCAAATTAGCCAAATTTCTTAACGTATATCGAAAAGCTCTCGTTTGTACACGAACTCGGTTTTGATAGGAGATTCAAATGGACCAAGCTGTATCCCTCGTTTGTGACGATCTGCTTCAACTGAATAGGCTACACCAGGCCACCTCATGTTTCAGTTGGTACGAAATTCGAGATATCGCATACACAACAGTTCATGGAAGTACCTCATCAATTAAATGCAATACAGTTGCAAATCTGTACGCTGAAAATTCACCTGTGGGTGCATAATTACTTAACTTGACTCGGAGAGAGTTCAAAAGCTAGAGGGAAATTGCGCTGTCTGACAGTTCCACTCCAAATACTCCGCTACTAACATATTCTCTGCTGAGGAAGTTCCATCCATAAACGCGATCCCAAACAGGATGGACACTGGACGGTCGCCCTAACAGGCTTCACGAAACCCTGGATATCAGATACTAAATTAGAAGCTGCTGCAGTGCGATACGCTACTTCGGGGATCGTGTTAAGTTGTCGCCAGGATCCGAACCGCTTGACTGGTCCTCACCGAACACCATGTTGTGCTGCGCGCTTAGGGGGGGGCTTCTTTTACGCACGCGCGCCGCTTGCCCATTGAGAACCTTGTGGACCCATACGCCACTTCACCAACGCATGCATGTTGATCCAATATCAGATACTAACCGTTATTGGAGGGAGACATCCAAAACTGTACTTGGTGCAGAGGCTTCTACCTGCAGTACGACCCAAGCAATGGATCTCTGAAAGAACCTTGGCCCTGCTAGAGGCGCGACGACAGATCCCCCTGGTCGCAACCACAATCCAACTCGACGTATCATTAGACTTCAGATATGCTCACCTACAACGCGAAGCTTGGTGGATCCAGGTTGAAAAAATGGAAGAACCGGAAAATGCTGGAAATGTCCGCGGAGGGTTTTACCTAACTCGTCAGGCCATCGGAAGCCTCTCGTCAGCTAAATCACCAAGGGCCAAAACGGATCTGACATCCAGAAAAGAACGTTTGAACCGTTGGGCATGATACTACGAACAACACTTCGGTTGACCACCTTCTACTTCCAATCCGGGCTGTCGTCCTCGGACGAAAACATGAGCTGTGGATGTGGAGCCCCCTTCAGCCTCAGAAGTGTTTGAATGTACATCCATACAAAGCTCGCTTGTACTCCCAGTCCCGACGACCTTCCACCTGCTATGTTCAAGGACTGTGATGAATTCCCTAGTAAGTGCCTCTCCAAACTATTTACATGTATTTGGAGGAAAAAATATATCCCAGACAACTGGGGTCAATCGAGGGAAGTGTCCATTTTGAAAAAAGAGACTTGCAGTGAGCGTACTGACCACAGTGGCGTCAGTTCGACTTGTCTTGTAACAAAGGTTCTGGAGTCACCGATTCTTCCTAGCTTTAATGCGACACGCGAAACCTTAACCAATACGCATTAAGCGGTATTTCCAGCTCATAAAGGATGCACCGACCACACCTTCACACTCCGTGACGTGTTAGAGCAGCACCATACGAACAAAAGATCCAAAATGTCGGTGTTCCTTGACTGCAAGAGTGCGCCCGATTCTGCCTATCTATCAGCGCCTCTAAAGACGCTTGTTCAACAGGGGATGCACCAGAAGTTCGTCAACATAACCGACCCTTACATTCACATACTTCCGGGAGTGGAAGTGTATGGGGATCTCCCTAAAAGAGTGGTGTCCGGTAAAGAGGTTCATTCTTTCCTATTTGTACAAATTTACCTTCAATACCCCAGTGTTCAAATCAATGCTGGCGAGAACCTCGTAGATCACAAGTACGCGGATGACATTGCCCCAATCATTGGAGACAAACACAAAGCACAAGCACTGTTGAGTAAACTAACCACCATAATACCATCTTGCAGCATGTGCCTCGAGCCTACAAAGTGCAAATTAATGCTTCTGGAGTTGCAGCCTCTGACCGCCCCCCTTGCAATCCAATGAGAAGCACTGGAAGTCGTGGAGAATCCTCACAACCTCGGAGGGTGTATGAGTTCCGATGGAACAATGTATCTGATGAATTCAGTGCACGAATTTCGAAGGCGCAAATCAAGTTTACCAGTTTACGTCATCTGTGACGTCAGAAAGGCATATCAGTGGGTCTCGAGGATCGTAAGAGTGGTGTTATTGTATGGTGGCGGGATAACGTCTCTGCGGACAGACGATCTGACGCATCTTCGGGTTGCTGGTATCAGATGACTTCAACGAATTCGCAACCAGTACTTGGAAAACGGATATTTGGTTGTGCAGCAGGTAGTTCGGTTCCGGGGAACACCCAGCATCATCAGCTGCAGTGAGTGGACCATGTGCTACCTATGCTGAAACATCGTCTACCAAGACGAGTACCGTTATCCTTACCTCCCTCAGAATGGTGCAAACTGCGAAGTGGTTAACGAGGGACTTGGCAAAAGGGTGTGATGTCCTACTTACAGGATGGGGTTTCCGTGACCCTTCCTGTACTTGGCTGGAGACGTTGGAAGGAATAGCGGCTAGTAGATATCAGGGGTGTTTGTGCTAGCCGTTTCTTTTTAGTTGTTGGTGTTGAATGTTTAAGGCCGCAGATATACTCACCTAAACTTTGTAGTTGTGCCGCAATGTCAAAACTGATGTTGCTGTCTCTCACGATGATATTGACGACACTGAATTGGATCATATGGTAGTACGGACCCCGGTCGAAATGCGCATCAGTAAAAGTTCGATGAAGCGTGACAAGTGTATCCCCAAGTTAGCAAGCCCGGTATCGAGGAATGCTATGGATCCAAACTCAAGTTTATCGTCAATACCTTCAAAGCGTAAATTGCTACCCCAAGGCTGATTGGGGTCAAGCTCAAACCTCATGCTTGTCGATTATGGTTCTGAGGCAACAGTCATCAAAGACAGAAAAACGTCTCAGTTCAGCTGCTCAAAGAAGCCACGCCCCACAGCCATTCCTTGAGGTTTATGGATGCCACTTTGTCGCTGTTGGTGCCTCAAATTGACAAACGTGATCCCAGCCTTGGAGATTCGGGCGTTAGCTTCATTTGTCATACTACGGTCGGAACTTGTACAACCTCCAATATACACAAAACGCCCCACAACTTCGAGTGGCACTTCCTGGATTGTAAGTAGTCTGTTAGGTGACTGCATGTCCAGAAACATGCTTTTACGATTTGTGGGTACAAAGCGCATGCCAAAGGAAAGGGTGACTTTGATCAGTTCATCCAAAAACACCTGTGCCTTCTCTTCAAAGACGAGAAAGATGTTGTCTGCAGGTTTTCACCTGCAGCTATTTGAACACCAGGGTTTTGAAGACCTTCCAGTGTTCGTTTATACGTATAACATTGTTCTAGCACCTGACGGAGTGTGAAGATTTCGTCAACGCAAACCCTACCAGGCCGGAATCCTGCATGCTGCTCCGGAGTCAATGCTTCACGGGCTAGGCGAGGAAGGACAGCTGACACCAACAGTCTCGTTACTAATGAATTCAAGCTGGTCTCCTTGTGGTTGCCGCACTCACTACGACCCCTTTTTTTTAAAATGGAGGCTAGCACCGATTCTCCCCGGTTGTCTGAGACAGCCTCCTTTTCCGAAATGAAGACAAAGATTAGGCAAGCGCTGACTGAGGACTTCACTCCAGCCTTGAACGGTGCGAGTGGGAGATCATTCGGACCGAGATCTCGATGGCGTTTGAGAGAACCTCCGGGGCCGTAGAAGGTTTCAGGTTCACCATCCGAGGTAGCGACAGGTGGCCACGGGAACTTTTAAATAAAATTCTTGGCCCAGCTGTCAAGGCATCCTTCACTGAAGATGGCAGTGCCACTTTGATCCTTGATCCTTTCGCTCATCGGCGTTTTCCGGGGACCGGTCGCATGGATCGACTGAAACAATCTTCAGGTACTTCCGGCTTTCTGGGCCGCTTCCGTTTCCTTAGCCTTCTGAGTCCACCAAGGTTCATGGTCAGCGCCCACACTAAGTTTGACTTTACGTCCGATAATTAGTTGGGCTGAGTTATATTCGGGGCCGGCGGGAACATTCCCCCTAGATTGAACCAGCGCAACTGTTTTGTCTGATATCCAGTTCTTTGGCGGACCTAACTGCGCCGTGTCATAGGCGGAAATTCCTGCATTGTGCAACAATGTAGTGATCTCGTCTCAGTAAGACCTGAAACCCGTCGATGAAGTAGTTGGAGGAGACCCCAGAAGACGGTTCTGATAATTTCGTGTAGCTTCGGGATTTTCCAGTCTCAGTTGCTAAGCTAGTTATCCGCCCGTTACGCTGCCCTGGAAGGCACAGAGAAAAGCGACACCAAAAGAGCGCATGGTCAGAATCCACACAAGTACTTTAAACCGAGAAGCATTTCATTACTGATCCGCGGCACCCATAGCTGATGGTGGTGTGATCAATTTGGTCCGTGGCTGGCACGCCGTTGGAGGACACCATGTGGCCTGATGACCTCGGTTAGTACTGCATTAAAGCAGTCGGTGGTTACCACACAGCTGAAGGAGTTGTACGCCGTTGTCCATGTACACCGAGTCCAATCCAAGTAGACCACCCAATTGAGTGTCAGTGTGCTAAGTCTGCCTAACCAGCCAGTCAGTTCATCAGCTATAAACCATGCAACAGGGACACGTTGGTTCTATGTGCTACAGTTTCGGTCCCAGGAAGTGGGAGTGCGTGAGATAAAGCCAATTAATAGGGGTGCCCAATTGCACACTCAAATGTACGGAAAATACAACCACATATGAGCTACCTCCGGGGAAGAAAAACATAGTAGCTGGGAGCAGCGTGCACTGATACGTGGTTACTGAACAGCCACGCAGGGATCCCCCAAGTTCCTCAGATCTACTGAAATACCGTCGACGCCCCTCCGCAGGCAGAGAACTAAACCACAGCCGCAACAAGCTACAAAGCATTCTCAGGAATGGCAAAGAAACTTTGTTTCCTCAGTGTTTCTGAACTGGAAATGGTCTCTACGTGAGGAAGCTTTTGCATACTGTTCCAGTCGATCCGATATCCCGGTGAAAAATAGGTCGCAGTCCGTAAAACCCTACTGAGGAAGATGGAGGACTCACATACCGTCTGGATACACAGGCAGAACGCTGAGTTGTTAAATAACAAACGGTTCGATTTGCCTTCTACACCAAGTGTGCCTACTCCTTGACAGTGAGCTTCAACCGTCCACCGACGAACGAAATCGCTTCCTCTTCCGAACGCTATAAAGTTCCTGGTCCTGGCAGTATGCATACAATCCTGCTGAAATTCAGAGGTCTCACTACATATCATCTAGCCCCATAGCTTCGGAGTATATAGGAGGGAAAGTCACTCGAGGCTCCCGTCAGTGTTGAGTCCTTGTCAGCTGATGGAAGTGAATTTTTTATGAGCTAATGGCAACAACAGCCTCCAGTCACTCATCGAAACACGTCACCCAAGAGCTCTGTCACTCTTGTGAACCTAAAATGTGCAGTTTCCTCTCCGAGGACAAGCGTAAATCCTGGTTGATGACGTATTAATCGGAAGCCGCTTGAAATCCTTACTTTTCGATGTTGTTATGATCGTAATTAAGAAGCGCCTCTGACGGAATATAACATGCCGATTATTGTGTGAACGTCATCCCCTATTTGGAGCCTGTCAATGCTGTGAATATGCATAATTGGTTATTCGATGGAAAAATCGAAGTTAGTCTTCCCTTTTTGAGGTTTGCATATACAGATATCCAGAGGTTAGTGTGAAGGTATCAATTCGCAGGAAACCTACGTGGATGGGACGTTACCTACACTTTGCCGCCTATACGGGCTTCACCATCATCATCATCAACATAGACATCATGACATCAGTTTTCAACACCCATGCTTCACTGCCGTACAACCACGTTTCATTTGAAAGCCTTAGGAGCCTCAAATTAGCAAACACACCCCGAGCCTTGCAGATTCATGCACTGACCTCATCTGTCACACTACAATCAGAACTAACACAGCTTCTAAGATACTTAAAACGCTCCACAACTTCCAATGCCTCTCCCTAGATTGTAAGTGGCGTGTTCAGTGACTGCATGTCCAGCAGCATGACCTTACACTTTGTGGGTGCAAAGTGCATACCAGAGGACAGGATGACTTTAGTCAGTTCATCCAAAAACACCTCCCCTTCTCCTCTTCGAAGATGAGAACGATGTCGTCTGCATATCCCAGATTGACAAGGTTTTCGTCACAGGCTATCTGAACACAGGGGTTTTGGAGACCTTCCAGCCTTCGTCTCATTATCTCATCGATCACGAAATTGAATAGGAAAGGAGAGAGTGGGCACCCCTGACGGACACCACTTTTTGTACGGAAGTTTTGGAGAGCTCGCCGTGTATTCTCACACGTCCGGAAGTCCGAGAATACAAAGGACTTATTATGTTCACAAACTTCCGGGGCATTCCTTGGTGGGCAAGCGTGGCAAGAAGAACAGACCGGTCAACCGAGTCGAATGCGCCTTGGAAATCCAGGAATACTAGAATCGTGGGTCGCTTATACGTATGGCGTTGTTCTAGCACCTGACGAAGTGTGAAGATTTG